>JAQIWP010001620.1:0-14067 GCA_034695525.1 Euzetes globulus
AATCTAAACTTTATATAAATCCTACCCAAGTATAAAATGCATCTTTCAAATCTTGTCTTATAGAGCATTTTTGGCCATGCTAATATCGGTTTTAATTGTGACCATTCGCAAAAAATAGTTATACTGGTCGATTCTAATCGATTAGTAGATTCAGAATATAACAAAATTGTTTCATTCCGGCTGTATTCAAAAGGTAAATCTCCTTGTTAGTGAAATTTGAAAGAATTGAACTAACTTCTGAAATGAGTAAGCTTATTTAGCCATTCAAATCTTGCCTTTATTTTTAAAATTTGTAATTACAATAAGGATTATTTAAGAAACTTCTTGGTGATAGGGTTTATGTTGGAACTTCGTTTCATCACATTTTAAAAATAAGCAAATCATTTAAACCTTTTTCTGCTGATCTTGAGATAATGATAAAAATTTGAACATGTTAAATTAGGGTCAGAATAAGCAAATGCATTTAAAATGTTAATATCCTACGAAAACTACAATTTTACAAATAGATGTCTTTTGGTAATCGAAAATTATGTTATTTAAAGTTAAAATTTGTAGCCAGGGTTAGCCATAGGGGGTATAGTATGCCATAGTATGTATTCCTTAGAGATGGCCAATAGGGGGTTTTATTTCATTAAACCAGATTAAACTTAATATGTTATTTTTAGGAATTAAGCCGTTAAACTTGAATAATAGCCTTATAAAAACACCTGAAATAAGCCTATTTTAGAAAAAAATGGATGCTTCCGGCGGTATTTCCGTCAGCCATTTTACCCCCACCAGAATTTCTGACAAAATACCTCGCATACCTCTCCTTCAAAAATTTTCATTGGCCATCTCTGTTTATAACTCCTCCCCTTTAGGTCTCGGACCCTAGTATAGGATAGACTAGGCACATTTGTATGTATAAAAAGTATCCTTTACTATTTTGTGGTATAAACCACCTGGGGTTTAAATGTTACCAATGCTTCACTACTATACAAATGAGGCTAGTTGATCCGACAATATGTTGGTTACCCTTGTTTTTTAACATAGATTATATATTTGTTTAAACAGCTTTTTCAATTGAAGAAGGTTCTTTTAATTCGGTTAACCATGTGCACCATGAAGTGGAATATTTTAATTGCTGACAAGCCAAGCCAAATATGAGCGTGACCACCCAGGTTGCCGAATAACTCAGGTGCTGTTATTGATTGTTCGTGATATACAATTGTATAGGGAGAGGGGTCCGATTGAATTTCAATGATATTCTTATGAACATTACTTAAATAATAGTCTGCGTAACCGATCTGTTCAAATGAAGTGACATTCATTTATCACAAACATTAAAACTAGTAAATATTAAAATAAATTTAGTTTTATGTACCGGTATATTTTAATACACACAAAGAAAAGTTGCCTAGAATTCTTAAAAAGAAAGTTTTTAAAAAAATTTCTTGAAAAATATTCTATGAAATTTCTCGGCCAAACACCCTGTGGTCTTGCCAAAATACTTTAGAACATTTTCTATATATATATATTTTTGAGATGCCCATAATAAAACTAGATAATATTTGCCCTAAATAGTTCTTTGAAAAATATTTTTTGAAAAAAATATGAAATATTTTCAGATAACCCTATGACTACCCCAAAATTACCACTCTGAAATTGGGTTTCTTTATAGAAAAATAGCGGCCAAGGGAAACTTTACATTTTACACAATGACTCATATTTGTATATAATGTATCAGGTATTTGTCTCAACTTAATAAAATTTATCATTAAACAGGATTCAACTGTTTAAGTGTTGTTTTAGTATTATTTAAAGTAACTTTTCCCAAACCGGCTTAGACTAACGTTGCGAAATTTAAAAATACTGACCAAGATGGAAATTTACCCCCTAGACCCACCATATAAATCTTAGATAACTAACCCCCAAGACCTCTCTGACGGAATTTAAAGATAACTTTATGTGTGTGTTTGAGTAAGTGTAGGCATATTTTAGGATAATATTTAATAATTACCTCGATATTCTCTTCAATACAGCTCATTGGACAGTAAGCTTGGCACATTCTTCTTGCTTTCGCATAATTCAAATAATTACTCTTTTTCTGACTACAAATTTTAGCCTTGCTATTTTTAGAAATCAAATCTTTTGTGACAATAGAGTAAAAATTGAAACAATTTTTAGTTTTATCGAACGTTTTATGACTAATACATTGGTTAAGACAATCGCCTCGAGATTTCTGACCTTCAATTTCAACAATGGATTACTGGTAATCGTAAATGTTTAAGGCTTACCTGGTGTACTGCTGGCGCTATAATCTTTGCACATAGTTTTGTATGGCGGCGGCTGCAAATACGATATCTGCTTGGTAAATCTCACATCATAATAAAAAGTATATTGGGAATAAATGATATAATATTTGTAGTCGAGTCCTGTCCTGATGAAAACAAGGGAATCAATTCTTGATTGGAGACATTAATGACTTACGGTATGATATTTGGAGAGTGAACGGTGAACATCGATGTCTCGTTCAAGTAATAACCGGACAGATTTTCTTTGTTTTGGGCCAACACTATCTCAATGTATGGATTCATTTCGTACTCCAATTTCAATCCCTGCTTCTCTGTTACTGTCTGAGAAACATTTAACTGGCTGAAAATAGTGAAACACTTTTTGCCCTGGTTAATGCTCTCGACTATCTCTGTAATTTGTACGCAAGGAATGCCGTCACTTGCTCTTGATTTTGAATTGGGGTAGAAAATGCACTGGGCCACAACACTGTCGAAAGTGATCTTGCTCTCATTAAATATTTCGAAGGCTGTTTTTCGATTAAAAGCCAATTCTCTCAAATATTGTCTTGTGACATATTTGTCCACGGTTGTAGTGGGGTCCATTTCTGAATTGATCTTCATGGACAAATCCAGCCAATATTCAGTTTCAAGATCATCATCATTGATAAAACTGTAGGCACAGACAGTGATTGCTGGCAGGTCTGTCTCATTAGGCTGTTTGAACTCAACCATAACTATTGTATTGTACTCTAGGTATTTCGTGACAATAGATATGGCGTTTATACAAAACCAGGTGAAACAAATCAGAACTAGAATAAATCGGAGAACATTCCAAATATTTAAAAAACTTCGAAGAAATTCAACGATTTTCGACTTTTCAAACATTTTTTGTTTTAACAAAATCTTACTTTTTTTTATAGAACTAGAATTTATTCATTCATTTCATTACAATTTTTTGCATTAAAGCCGTTTTTAATTGATATTTGTTTTGCTTTTATAAATCACTAGACTTTGAAATCAATTTTCTTTCTAAAAAAAGCTTAAAACGTTTGTCAATATAAAAGTTAGTCAATATAAAGTGCTCTTTTGTGTTGCAATAAACTAATAAACAAGTTACAATTACCTTCAAATTGGATTTATTCAGATTTGCGCATTTTTTAATGGAAATTGTATTTTTTTACTAATAAAACCCATTCATCAACTGCTATACAACGGCGATGACGTACTTTTTATATATTTTAGTTAAATGGATTACCACTTTTATAATCACCTTATATTTTATTCACTCTGCAAAAGGTTGTGGGGTCGCCAAGATAGAAATGGAGTCAAAAGTGAAGTATTAACCCAACTTCGTTATAGTCTTGAAAAAAACAGTGATATGCAGCGGAATTTCATGAAATATCCACTAGTTTTAGAAATTGGCTCTAGGTAAAAAGATGTCCTATCAGGCCTGGGAAAAAATAATCGCTGTTCGAAATGCGATTTCTATTTTTTAGTTAGGGCAACCAAAAATTGGCCATTTTGTATCTTATATTTTAAGAAATAGACCTGTAACTTGAATAATAGCTTAATTATGACTTTATTAAGCTAATTACCGTTTTAATTTACCATAAATAAGGGTATTTAAGAACAAAATGACAAGAAATAGGCGATTGCCATTTCTGTCCATCATTTTTTAAATATATTCCCCTAACGGACTTTGCACAACCCTGAAAAGAAACTGCAAAAGAATTCTTAAAAGTGATTTAGCCTACTCTTTTACGTTCCTTGGTTTCATTTGTTAACTCTTTAGTAAAGTATGATATAGATCAAATCTTAATCAAATTTATAAAAGTCAGATTTAATTTAAATTTTTGGACAATAGGAGTAAACTATGAAAATTAAATGATTCCTGCATTTTTCTGGTTTTATTGTTAATCTTTAGATGAAATTCTGAAATTTGTGAAATTTAACGCATTATAAATAACCAAGTTTTCAATTTTAAGCTTATTATTCAATTAGTTAATCATAATTGTATTAATTTACATAATCATGCAAATACCCTTTATGTCTTGTTGAGGGGAACTGTTCAGCTTAAAGCCAATTAATGAACAATTAAAATGATAATTTGACTAAATATCACTTTAATTGTGATATAAATCAATTTCTAAATTTATTTGGCATTAAATAACATTCCAAGGAATAAACAAAAGATTTTTATCTTTTTTAAAATGATTTTTACAGAATTTGATGTGAAGACATACACGTATAAAGAGCTCGTTGAGCTTAACAACACTTTAATCTTGCCCGAAAATAGCGCCATATGGTTATTGGCCGCCACTACTAAAATTTTAAGGATGGGTCAGTTTCTCTAAGTTTTTATGGGATAATTTTCTTCAAACCTAGGGGCGATAAATCACCAAATCTTGGACCTAGGGAGATAATTCATAAAATCCCCCCTTGCACACCCTTGTTATAGGTGAATTGGGTTATTTTTCAACAACAATAAAATCATTCATTGACTCTATATGTCGGTATAAAGAGTAAGGAAATTTTTGTATTTGAAACCAATGAACAATTCATTTTGGTTTAAAACAGTAAACTGTAGTAAAAGTGATAGTTTAATCAATCCCTTCGCACTAATTTTTAATCCACTGTCAAACAATCTTTATCCCAAACATAACAAATTTATGACAAATTTTAAGAATTTCAATTATTTTTACCCGAATTTTAGACATAAAACATTAAAAATTCGACATTGTGATAAACTGGCAAGTCTCATCAATTTTATTTTTTATTGGCATGACATTACTTTGGAGGTAGTGCGGTAGGTAAATGGTAAAACAGATTGATTTCGATAAGAACAAATTTTGAATAATTCATTTCGAGCAAAGTCTTTTAATATAATGGATAAGATGAATGATCCAGTGAAATATCTTGATAGCGGACAAACCCAGCCATATATGTGCATGAGCTCCGAGATGCGCCACACAATCAAGATATTCGATTGCTTGCTTGTGATGTACATATACGTATAAATTTGAGCTTGATCGAATCACAATTGAAGTTTCAGGAATAAGCACATTACCATATTTAGCGAATGGCATCTAGCACAAAATTAAATTAAAGTAGGTTTAATAAAAGAATTGTAATATAACCTCAATAACTTCTTCAATGCAACTGAATTGGCACATTTCCATGCATTGTGACCTGGCTTTGGCGAAATCCTCGTATACACTCTCGATTTCGGTACAGATCTTTTCGTTGTCGCCGTCCAACAGATCTCTGGTGACGACCGAAAAATAATTATAACACTTCTGGAAAGTCAACTGTTTTATACATCGGTTGAGACAATCGCCGCGAGATCTTCCGCCTACAGCTCAATCTTTTAATAAACTTATTAAATTTCTGGACAATACCTGGTGGGTTGTCCCGGCTATACAGTATGCAAGGTGGGTTGTAAGGAGCCGCCAATAACGTAGACACCTGCTTTTGGAATCTCATGTCATAACTTTGACTCTTTGGCGCCAATAGCGTTTGATAATATGAAGAGTCAAGACCAGTTCTAAAAATTTAACCGAGATATTATCCGAGATAATTTATCACTTATATCAATTATTATTTTTTAAATAAGTTAAGCCCAAATTATTCAATAAACAAGGTTATTTACGGAATAATATTAGGCGTGTGAACAGAAAAACGAAATGTTTCATTCATTAAGTGGTCATTGAAATAGGTGTCCGACTGATTAACCAAGATAATTTCAACGTAGGGATCCATTTCGTACTCCATGTTAACGATTTTATGATTATCGTTAGTTGTGTTCAGTTGACCGAAAACTGTAAAACATTTTCGTCCGTTATGTATGCTCTCGACTATTGACGTCAACTGATGACAAGCTATTTTTTCAGCGGCTCTTTCTTTGTAGCTTGGATAGAAGTAGCAGCTAGCCACCATACTTTTCCAACTGATACTGGCGTCATTGAAGATTCTAATAGCTTCCATGTCCTTCATAGCTCTTTGTCTGGCGTTTTGTCTAATCATATATTTTTTATTTTTATTGACCCTGTCATAATAGTTGATCCACTCTTCCCAGTAAGATATAGATAGATTATCATCATAGATGAAACTATAAGCACAGACAGTGACAGCCGGCAGTTGTGTCCATTTGGCTTGTTTGTACTCAACCATAACCTTTGTCTTGTGCTCCATATACTTCTTCATAATCTGAATGGCGTTCACATAAAACAATAGAATACATATCAAAACCAAAACTAATTTGACAATAAACCAGATATTCGCAACACTTCTTATAAATTCAATAGTTTTCGACTTTCTTATCATTTTAAAATTAAACTTTCCAATTGAATCTATAACAAATGTATCGATTAAATCATATTTAGCAAAGTTCTGATTTTTCATCAAAGAGTTTCAGATTGTCTTCAATTTATTATTTGATACAATAGTAAACACAATTAAAGTTTGTGGTGACCAGGCGTGCTCTTTCCACAATTAGGTCTTTTTTGTTGCTGTCTATCACCCGAACCTTTTCAGTTTTCTTCTCTTCTATATGACTGAAGGGTAATTCAAATTCTCAAACTATTAATTTATGGAAAAACGTGATGTGTATTGGAATAAAATGAAATTTTCTCAAAAGAAAATAAACATTTAGTGCTATAAAAGTCAATTAAATTTATCAAATTTGTTATAAATAATGTAAGCTTTTATTATAGGAGTTAAAAGTTGTTCTCCTTGCAACTGTCAATCGTTTGGCGTTGGTCACACTAATTTATTGAGTGCTCTTAATTAAATATTTATTTTGTGACATTAATCGATTATAATCTTATTGAATATTATTTAACTTGATAAGAACCACAACAAGGAAACTCAATTAGGCAATGGTAATTAATTACTGAAATAAATTAAATACAAATATTTATTTAAAGTATAAAATAATTAAAATACAAAGCGTTTAAATCATTATTTTATTTGTTATGTTTTTCTAAACTTTTATCCTTTTAGGTCTTGCTGTTCAGCATAAAAAGAATTTGAAAAATATCTCAGATTATTACATGTCCCGTTTATTTTTGCACTGGGTTTGAATTGGAATAACTCAAAGAAACATTAAATAAAAAAATGAAATTTTATTTATAATAAGATAGTTATATATAAAATCAATGTTTTGTCTTAAACGGAGCAAACACCCCCTTATTGCCAATCAATTTGAGGGTCCGGCGGAGGCCTTCAGTCAACGCTTGTGCACTCGATTTTCTTACAGAATCACTAATAGTTTTCCAAATATTTTCAAATTCTTTAGCATTTTTTGGTGTTTTATTTAGTTTAGAATAGTTTTGTTTACAAACATTCCAGAATTTCTCAATAGGTCTGGCCTGAGGTACAGCCGGCGCGTTGTCAAATTTACTCACGAATTCAATTGAATTACTTTTCAATGCATTTTTGACACAATTTGCGTAATGGATTGGCGCCAGGTCTGGCCAAAACAGAATTTGTTTGTTTTTGTGATACTTTTTGATGAACGGTAAAAGTCTTTTTTCAATGCATTCCCTCTTATACTCCTCTCCATTCATAGTTCCTTGAGTCACATACGGCTCAGAAACATTGCCAAATTCATCAATAGCCTGCCAAAATAGATACTTTTAACCAAATTTTTCAATTCCAGTGCACTGCACACCATTGGGAACCCTTTCTTTATCGATAAAATGGTAATATCTTTGTTCATAATTGCCCTTTGGATCCGCTTTCACATACGTTTCATCGTCCAAAACTAAAACCTTTCCGATAGACATCCTATAAATTTTGCGGCATTTAGTTTTGGCCCGCTGTTGCTGGTCGTCCACATATTTCGGAACTTTAATACATTTTGTCGTCTGAATTCCCAGAGTTTTCTTTATATCCCATACTCTGGTCTTTGATATTCCGAGTACTTTTGCCGTATCCCTAATACTATTGTTTGTGTTTAACAAAATTCTTTTTACTTTTTTGACCGGTTCTTTTGTGGCAACTTTTTTTTGTGGTCCAGAACTTGCCCTAAACTCTGCCTCCTCTCTCTTCATAACGGCTAATGATATAATATAGACCACGGCGCTTGTGTCCCTGTTTAACGAAGTGCGAAACTGTATCGAATTTGTTATAATTCGAAATTTTGGTATAAAAGTGCACAACTTCTTTTGCAAGACATTGTCTTTGAACTCTTTTCAGTGGTAAACTAAGCATTTCTTGGCTAAAATCAGATTAACATTCAATAGATTGAAAAATAGTCTTTCATTCGAAACAATGTTAGACAAAAACAATATAATGAGTCGCGCGCCGCGTGTCTGCAAAGTCAGTGCAAAAATAAGCGGGACATGTAATATCTCAAACTACAAATGAAATGCGAGATACCATCAACTAGTACATGTAATCTGGCTTATTTGCAAGTGCTGTTTCTTGGTAATTTACAGATAAAAACAAAATATTTGAGTAATAACTTATGTCAAATACTTCGCGCAATATTTCATGGAACAAATGTATTAATCTAAATCTAATACTCTCTTAACTTGGTCAATTCAACATTAATTAATTTTATTTTCAAAATTTATTGATAAAAACAAAATTATAATGGTTTATTTTAAATATTTATACCGGTTTTATCTTTAAGTTCGAATAAGTAAGAGATGCCCAAGGACGTTGTCAATTCCCAGAATACTAACCTACTTAATTGCAGATTATTAATTACTACATTAGTTGAACTTTTATTTGTTGTAAATAAAGTCATACTTTTTATATTAAACGCTGTGCTGTTATTCAACGAACTATTCCTAGAAGAACTTAACGACTGAAGACAGAAGACTGGTATAGACGAACATCGGTTTGACTAAAAGCAAGAAGAGGACCAATAATCCAGACGGTATTTTGGGTTGAAGACGGTCAAGGAAGTCGAGCAGAGGCTGGTGAGAGCTTTATCCGGTCATAGGGTTTTAAGCCTGTGATGGGTGAATGTATTAATGAATTGAGGTTGAATTGAAAGTAGAATTGAGAAGCCGTCTTAGCCTACGGTAAGAGTAAGCAAGGCTTAACGCATGTAAACGAATAGTAGGTAGTGTCATGCAAAAGGGACTACTTTCTTACAATATAAAATACGCGGATTATATTTAGTAAATAAATTATCCAGGGCGACTCTGGTGGCCATATTTGGCAATACTATATGGGACGGGCTGTTCTCCTCGGTGTTTTGAATTCTATATCCGTTAGTGAAATTGGAAATTTCTGCGAGGCTGACAATCAAACACTTGCCGATCAGAATAATTGGGCCAAAGCGGCCATTGCCATTTGGATCAATACAGACATTGATTGGATTAAAAATGTAACACAACTCGATTTGGAGTAATATAATTTTGTTTTTGATTAAATTGTACTGGATACTATTACTGTTTACAATTCATAATTCAAAATCAGTTATACTATTTCACACATTTGTACTAATTTTTTTTAATTGCTCGACTCTTTACCTTTGTTTGTTAACTTGAACTTTGGAATAGAAATGTTTAATAAAAATTCACACTTTGTAATTGATAATTTTTAAGCAAGTGGGTTTTTAAGTCTTACTCTATTAAAAACAAAAAACATTTTTATTTAAAAAACTAAACTTCAATAATTTTTATGACAAATATTCCTATTGGCCGGAGTTTTAGGAAGGCTTTAAACTGCTGTCCTATTTTCAAAATTTTTTAAGAAATATTTCCATTGAATGCTTTGTTTAACACTTTTTTAAACAAATTGTTTTCCATTTAAAGGAAATAAAGTTATTGATATAAAAATAATTTTTTTCATTATTCTTAAACTTTTATTAAAATGCTCTTGTTACCTTTAAAAATATTTTCGAAAATAAAGATTTAACAAATTTCTTTTTTGATCTTGCTATTATTAGATAATTAAAATAAATAGCCTCCTGTCAAATTTTCCCATTTTCAACTGAATTTCAAAATTTCCAAATGTTATACATAAAAAATTAAAACAATGTAGATTGTATGAGTGATTGACAAAAGGGTATTACCCCAAAACCCACAAACCCAAAATCCTCAAATAAAAATAGCTTTTTAACCTAACCTAGCTTAACTTAATTTATTCTAACTTATCCCAACCTATTTTGACTTATCCTAACCTATCCTAAACTATCCTAATTTATCCTAACCTAACCTAACTTATTTTAAACTAACCTAGCCTAACCTACCATAACCTATCCTGATCTATCCTAACATAACGAGTGAAAAGTTTAAATGGCAGTAAACTTGTCGCGTGCTAGGGGTTCTTGGCGAAAATTCTATCTGCATTTTAAAGATTATTTAGTAAACATTTGATTGTTATGTGAATTTTATGATAATTATCAATACCGGCGAAGATGTCCTCATCTAAACAACTGATATTCAGACAAAGGATTGGGAATTTTATGCGAAAATATCCAAATTTTCAGTCAAAAGACATATTTAATCTCCATTTTAAGGAGGGTATACCTGAGCGAACACTATATAAACTAGTGCACAGACTAAGACTAAATGGCCGAACAGTTGATTGGATGCCCGGCGGTTAGAAAAAGCCCATAACAAAGCAAAAAAAGACTAAATAATTGAAATGACAGTAAATGAAATCGGGTTAAGTTATAGGAAAATCAGCCGAAAATCGGGATTTTGGACAAAACATTGAAGAAAATATTTTTGGAATTAGGGTTTGAACACAAAAAAAACAAGATAATTCCCGAAAAGTGATGAAAAATAAAAGGAAACACAAAACGTGAGACTAAATAAACTATGAAAAACAAATTTGAGACTTAAAATTAAATTTGTACCAAAACTTCTGAAGCCTTCAAATGAGCCACAATTTTGGTCTTAATTTTGAAATTTTGGTCTTAATTGCAAAAGAGACTGTATGACAATTGATGGACAACTGGAAAACTTCCAGATTTGATTAAAATAATAAGAATAATTATCCGAAATGTTCCACAAGAGTATTCCCAGAACCTAATGATGAAAATGAAAACTAAGGTTAGGGTGGCGGCAGACCGCGGACCCTTAACGATTACAAATTAAAGGAAATATTAGCCTAATATAATGAATTTTTTCAAAATAGTTATGTGTTTACGATAAAATTAATTTTAAATAAACTTTTATAAGATTTACTTTACAGCCATTTAAACTTTTCACTCGTTAGCTATATAAAACTTTAGAATTTATCAAATTAAAAAAAACTAATAACAAGATGAATCATAATTAAAATATTTTTACCGACAACTTTATTAATTATATTAGATTTTGTTAAATTATTTAGTGCACCTTATTCGGGCCTATCAAATAATTTTAATTTATTTTTGAATCTTTATGAATTCAATAATGCTAATATCTAGATATGATAATAATTATAATATCTATTTTACTTTAGTTTATATAAGATGGATTAAAACATTTTTTTTTGAAATTTAGTTTGTCATAAATTTGCAGGCAGCATTAGCGACATAAGTTTATATTGGCACATTTCTTTAAATTGTCTTCTTTTTTATAATTTAAGAGTAGTATTCTTGATTTGCTTTGTTAGCCACGTAAATTTAACTAACTATATTTAAATTTAAAGTAACAAAGGAAACTGACATGTTGGAACTTCGTAAGGCCTTGAGATTATCTCTGAAAAGTAATAGTGATTTTATGTTCCAATATTTTGATTCATGGATTGAAGACAATAACTATCTTTACATTCAAATGGAGTTAATATCAGATAATCTCAAGACTTTCATTCAACGAAAACCTCGGATTTTTGGAAGAAAGTTATTTAAAGCTATGAATTCAGTCGAGTATTTCATTTCATGTCAATTGTTTAAAGAAATTTTGGAATGCGTCCAATATTTGCATGAATCAAATCCACCGATTTTTCACGGAAATATCTGTTCTGAAAATATTCTGATAGCTCAGAATCCTGCAAATGGTAGATTCATAAAACTTTGTGACTTTTCATTTGCCAAATATTTTTATTTACAAATTCATAATAATTTAATTGCCGATAATGAAAAAATTTATAAAAATAGCAAGTTATTCAAATCGAAATTGGATATAATTAATTTAAAAGATGTTTCTATGGAATTGTTTGAAAACATTGAGTAAGTACTTTTATATTAAAATATTCTTAATTCTTTTAATTAATACCATATCACTATAAATTTGCACTCTTTGGAGGTTCTAGAAATTGAATTTAATGAAAACATTTTATAAAGTCTGTTATATTTTATGAAAATAGATTACTTAAAGGTTATTTCCAAATACATTCAGTGTCCCTTACTATAAACCATCCTATCCCAGTCCGCCTTCAATCGATAGTTCAAAAAAATTGCTTGGACAACATTCCATTATATTTAAAATCAATTCTTATTATTAAATGTTGGTCACTTTTGTTTATAATTCAGTTAAAATGAACTATCCCATTTAGTTTCACAAATTATTGATTAATATCTTAAAGTTTTGGTATATTTGGTCAATTTTTGTGCCCTAAAATAAGTTCACCTTAAACATTTTAAAGGAAAAATATTAGGTATTAAATATTGAGAAGTCTTGAGTTTGGTTTACTAATCATTTCTAGTGTATTTTATTTTTGACAAGCATAATAGCATCATACTATATACTTTAATCTAAATTAGACCACTAATTGAGTTCTGAATGGTAAAATATGTGACAATGAGGAAGCCCACAATTTTCCTCAATTCTTGATTAAAAGTTCATCGAAATCATTCTTTGCCATTTTGATGGCAAACAGACCGCCCCTTAATTAGTTTTAAATTTATTATATCTGTGACAACTATTGTAATAATTTGGTAAAGTTTTTCTTCTTTAGTCTAATAATTAAGGAACCAGGACAAATAAAGTATTTGTACTGTTTTTAAAGTTTAAATAATTTTACTGAATTTTTCCAACTAAATGGACCATCACTTTTATCTGATCTCTCTCCTAATCCATTGATAACAAAGATTAATTTTCATATATTGTTAATTAATAATTGAACTCTTGAACAAGTCTTCACTCATTGTTGTAATCGCGCGCATACCCTGGTTATAACCTCTTAAACCTCGTGCAAATTTATAGTAATATGTCATTATAGTGTAGGCAACCAAATAGTACGAAAAACGCATCAATTGAATTGAACAAGAACAGTTAAATTTTACATTAATGTTAACTCTAAGCGGACCAGACACAGACTACTGACTATGCAACTTACTGTAAAGGGATTTGACGTTTTATTTTCAAACGATATTTAAACTAGGGTAAAATTTAGTCTTGAAAATTTGGTATTTATTTGCCCGCCAATGGTTACCTAAATTAATTTTTGAATGCCCTACAAACTGTTATTTACTTAATTTGTTGAATGTTACTTTATAGGAATTCAGTAATATTTTATATGAACATTTAAAACTACAACTAATATTAGATTTAAAGGGAACTTATTTCAGCAATACTGTTCGTCTAATAGCTTTAGTACTGGCATTTGAGCAAAAGGTTGCGAGATCGAATCTCCGACAAGAAGTAATTTTGGTTAATTTTTTTCTTGAAATCATTCAAAATATAAACTTTTATTACATGAAATTTAATTTTAAAGAATCAATCTCAATGATAATTTAGATGTTTAATAAATTATTTCATGTAATAAAAGTTTATATTTGGAATGATTTCAAGAAAAAAATTAACCAAAATTAATTCTTGTCGGATATTCGATCTCGCAAACTTTTGTTCAAATGCCAGTACTAAAACCATTAGACGAACAGTTTTGCTGAAATAAGTTCCCT
>JAQIWP010001621.1:0-14054 GCA_034695525.1 Euzetes globulus
GAACCCAGGATCTCCTGTTTACTAGACAGGCGCTTTAACCAACTAAGCCACGGCGCCACCCTTGCCAACCCGCCTTCTACTAGTTATTATATGCCTGATCTCAGGCTAGGCCTGAGTCAGAGCCCGACTCACAGCCCGACTGAAAGCACTAGTGTTTCGTCAGTTTTAATAGTCAGGCATAAAGTACGTGCGAGTCGTTTGTCTCTGCTTTCATTCAATCGAATTGTGAGTCACAACTGGTTTAACACATCATTTGTGGCCAATTATTCAAAATCTTAACGGTTTATGAATAAAAGCATTTAATTTGTTTGAAACAAATATTTTTTGGTCACATTTATTATCACTTCTATTAATCCGTTGTTTCATTTGATTGCCATTAAAGTCCAAAATTGAGGTAAGATTTTTGACTTATTCCTTGTTTATTGACATATTTGCCAAACTGTTGTCTTCATGTTTCAATTGATTGATTTATTTGGATTGAACTTGTTTATTGACAAACTCAATGATAATTGATTTAAAGACTATATGTTAGTCACCAATGGATTAACTAATGAGTCTTTTGTGGCAAATCTGGGATTCCAACCATTTGTCTAAACGTTGAGTTTCGCAAAATCAAGTTTTGAGTTAATCCGACAGAAGAAGAGACAAACCAATAGAAACAAACGGCCTGTTATTCAGACAAAGAAAACAAATGAAGTAATCAATTGCTAAACCTTTGGGTCACTCACTGAAGGCATTTGCAATCCTATTGGTATTAGAATCAGACACAGAAGACGACAACCGTTTGTGATAATTGTATGCATTCTTGTCTTCTTTGCCTTCAAAAGTCTGTCATTTGAGTGAATCTGAAACATCAGATAAAGTTAGCACTGAATCAGAAGTCAGGGCTTAAAACAATTACCTGAAGTATAGTTAAGTTAATAATAGCGGTAAGAAAAGGCAAAAGACAATAGGGATCGGTTTGGGTGAGGTCTGGAAACCATAAAATTCCCTCATTTGATAGTTGTTTGTAAACCAATTGTGAATTTTGGTCAACAGTTGGCCACATAAAAGCCATACTTCTTATGGTGTGCGACAGAATCAACCAAAAGGGCAGTTGAAACCAAACAACTATTGAGGCTTTAATCGGGTGACAATTGTCACGAATTATCAATCTTTTCATTTCGTTCTTCACTTGTTTCATATGGAAGAGTTTGGCCTTAAGGGGAGACCAGTTGTAGACATATTGTATGGCCTCTACGTCTTTGTAGGAACGCTCTGCGAATCGGTTGATCTCCGGCTGAAGGTTTTCATATCTCTTTAATATCTTTTGTGAACTAATACTCAGAGGAAACGTAACTAAAGTTCTGACGGTTGTTGTGATTAACACTATTTCCAGAGACCAAGAAATGGGTAACCATTCATGTAATGAAATGAGTTGTTCTTTGCTTGACGTGACAATTGCTGAGTCCGCTATACTCCTGTTCAATTTGATCAGTGAATTGGCGTAAGACTGGACATCAAATGATAGCTTTCGGGCAATTGTTTCCGAACCTCTCAAATGACTTTTTAATAAATAGTTAGAAAAGCATTGATTGCATAAAAGTCGAGACATTTCTTATCCTTTCAACATAACTATAAGAACTTATCAAACTGTTGTTTAATACACTAACTAATTGATTAGGTAGGGTAGGTGGGGTGAACTGGCTAATTTCCAGGCTCACTCTGTTGGCTATTCAGTAAATAACGTGAAATTAGTTGAAAATGAAATCACATGTTTTCAGACAATATTATCCACTTATCTCTCAAATCAATAACGTTTTCATACAATTAAATTTAGTCGATTGATTTGATTAAATTAGTCGATTCAACTTGATCATTTACAATTGGCATAAGTTGGTTTCTGTCATTTCTAAAATGAGCAAGTTATCATCTCTATTCTTATGATTGAATTAAGTGTCGATGATTTGGTCATAATTTGTGGTCTGTGTTGAGCGCCAAACTCAGCACTTGTTTACGGAAGTGATTTGTTATCAGTTTTTATCAAAATTTGCTTTGATTTTATTCAATTAGATTAAAACCAATTCAATTGCAATCAATTTAACTCATAAGAGATAACATTTGTTTGTAGTTCACAAAAAAAGGTGCGAATTGTCTGATGTTTAGGTTTAGTCTCTTTTCAAACAATGACTGTCTGTTGCGTTAGTTTTTATTTAAATCCTTTGTTTAGATTCAGAGTTACTTTCATTCCTTTATTACAATCTCTTAATCTTTGAGTATTTTTTTTAAGTAAATGTAATTTTTGTAATTAGAAGAGTAAAAGATGGCCGGAAGGGGTAGAAAGCTTCTGGAAAACCTCCAGAAAGCAAAAGAGAAAGAACAGCAAAGAGAGACCGAAGCGTCGGCCCCACAATTAGGGGAGCCATCGGCCAGTGAACGACCAGCAGCTCCCGTTGGTCGTGGTCGGGGCAGAATTATCCAGGCATTGGTGAGCGGTGTACCTCGTGAGGGCTCTCCTCCTCGAGAGTCTTCCAGTGGCTCGTCTTCAGACCAGCCGTCGCCTTCTGGAGCTGTTGGCGGCTCACCTCCGGCTGAAGAATTGGAACGTCTGGCGCTGGAGGAGCCGACTCGTCGTGTTTTCCCAACACAACCGGAAGCCATCAGAAATAAAGAGAGGGGAAGTGATGGCAATTCCTTCAGTATGGCCACTAATTACATAAAATTGGTGCAAAAGGAAGGGCTCGGAATATATCAGTACTTCATATCATTCACTCCAAACGTCGATTCCCGACCCCTCAGAGCAAAGATTTTAAGGCAGACGGAAGTCATTGAAGTTATCGGAAATGTTTTCCAATTCACGGGAATGAATATATATTTGCCAAAAATGATGGACAAAACGACAATCAATACGAAGACTCCCATCGATGGCACGCAAATGAAGATTGACATCCAGTTCGTCAAAGAGCCGCCATTTGACGAACTCATCCCTTTTTATAACACGACTTTCCGTAAAATCATGAGAGAACTTAAATTAGTTCAGATTCAGCGCCACTATTACGACCCGACAGCCAAGATAGAAGTGCCTCAACACAAACTGGAGATCTGGCCAGGGTGGATCACTTCCGTTCAAGAGCTTGACGGCGGTCTTCTTCTCTCATGTGATGCCTCTCACCGTCTGCTGAGAACGTCGACTGCAAAGGAGGTGTTGCAGGACTTGTTTAGACTTCCCGACGGAAAGGCTAAGTTCAAAGAGAACGCACAGAAGCGATTGGTCGGATGTGTTGTACTCACCCGTTACAACAATAAGCCCTATCGGGTCGACGACATCGACTTCTCCAACAACCCCTCGAGTACTTTCAATTGGAACGGCAATGATGTCACATATATCCAGTACTTCAAACAGTCCTGGGGTATAGATGTCAAAGACCAACGTCAGCCCCTTCTCGTTCATCGCCCCAAACCATTAAGAGGGCAAACAGTGAGTCGATTAACCGTTTAGTTAGTTATTAATTGTTTTGTTTTAGGAGGAACCCCGACTGGTGTGTCTGCTCCCAGAGCTCTGTTACATGACTGGGCTTACAGATGATATCCGATCTGACACCAGAGCTATGAAAGACATCGCTTCTCACACCCGAATCCCTCCGACTGTCCGTCAGGCAAAACTGCAAGTATTCATAAACAATGTATTGGAGAACCCGAACGCCAGGCGTCACCTCACAGATTGGAATCTGGATTTAGCTGCCCTTCCTTTCGACACCACCGGCAGAACTATGCCCACAGAAAATGTCATTTTCGGAAAGAACACCCGACTGCCTATCAGTGTGAAGGCCGACTGGTCCAGGGATGCGACCAACAATGCACTCTTCCATACTGTGGACATCCAAAAATGGCTAATCGTATTCACTCGACGCGATTCCACAAAAGTCGATGAATTTGTCAAAACTCTAAAACAAGTCACACGACTTATGGGCTTCACTTTCGGTGATCCCGAAAAAGCTGAGTCCAGAGATGACACCCCTATGCGTTATGTGGACGCTATTAAAGGCAATGCGAGCCCACAATTTCAAATCATAGTTGTAATGACTCCGGGCTCTTCTCAAAGAGAAGATCGTTATAACGCCATAAAACGTCTTTGCTACTGCGAACTCGGAGTTCCCAACCAAGTGGTTCGGGCAAACACTCTTTCCGACGTTAAGATGCGATCCGTTTGCCAAAAAATCGCTATTCAGATGACATGCAAAGTGGGTGGTCAGCCCTGGGCACTTCCCATCCCTTTCAAATCATGTATGATTGTGGGTATTGACGTGTATCACGACCCGACCCAAAGGGGAAAATCGGTGGTTGGAATGGTTGCGTCAGTCAATCAGTCGGTGTCGCACTGGTATTCGAGAGTTTTCTTCCAGAACTCTCACGAAGAGATTGTCAACACATTAGAGCGCGGGATTGTGGCGTGCCTTCGCAAGTTCCACGAAGTCAATAAGAGTCTTCCCGATCGTATCTTCGTCTATAGGGATGGCGTCGGTGACGGACAACTACAATACGTCCTCGAATACGAAACACCTCAGATTCAAAACGCGTTACTCGACTTTGGAAAGGCTTTCAACGGCTATTCCCCTAAATTGTCGGTAATTGTGGTGCAGAAGAGAGTGAGCGCCAAACTAATGATGAAAGTTCGAAATGAACTGCAAAACCCTCCGCCCGGATCAGTGCTCGACCATAGCATCACTCGAAAGAATTATTACGACTTTTATCTCATTTCACAACACGTGACTCAGGGAACAGTCACTCCGACCCATTACATCGTAATGCACGACACCAATGAAATGACACCCGACCGGATGCAGAAGCTCTCTTACAAAATGACACATCTATACTATAACTGGTTCGGCACCATTCGAGTCCCGGCCCCCTGTCAGGTATACCTTTATATTTTATTAGCTTTTGTCTTAATTGTATTGTTTGTGATGATAGTACGCTCATAAGGCGGCTGCTATGGTCGGAATGGTCATAAAGAAGGCCCCGTCAGAAGAGCTTACAGACAAACTGTACTTCTTGTAGAAGTCAAATGATTGAAAGGATCTCACAATAAATGAAACTTTTATTATTTTTGCTATTATTTCATAATTCAGTTTTTGGTCAACTAAAAAGAAGTCGAAAGATGTAAAGCTTTTTATACCTAAACTAATCACTTAATGACAAAACCATGTTTTCATATTTCAAAACAAAGGCATTTATCCAAATATTTTAATTATATCCTATCAATGGTACAGAAATGTATCGTTTTGTGTTCAATACATTCAACTTTCTTTAATTTTTTGTTTTTAATAAACAATTTTTTGATAATCTTTTTTTATTCGTTTTTTTCTTCATTATTTCAAATAACTTTTGACTAAATGTTTAAACCTTTGAATTGTTATTAAAACAACTTTTATTTTAAAATATAATCAAAATATAAATGAAAATAATTCGATTCATTTGTAAAATCTTTGGTCGAATTATGTTTTAAGTTAACAGTCATTCAATATATTTACAAATTTACAAAACATTATTATAATAAAAATCTAATTTCAAGCAATAATAATAATAATTTTATATTTCAATAGATGTTATAATTAAAGTTGAAAATGAATGGAAGAATAAAAAGCATTTTTCTATTTTTAAAAATATTCAGTTTTGCAGTTTTGGTTGTCAGCAAAATATTGGGCAAAACCTTATTTAATGTAAACTTTCAATGGGAGAAGTGCTGAATGCGTTTTAGCGATGGTTTGGCACATCTTATTAAATGCTATCATTTATTTCAAAGTCTGGCTTTCCTTCTGTTCACACGAATAGATTCTGGCAAATCGTAACAAATGCAAACACAACAACTCGGAAATCGGAACCAATCGGCGAAAATACCCCGACATTCGTTCTTAGGATCAAAGGCTAGCAGTCGGTGCAGTCGGTACTGTTGCTCACATTTGCATCCGTCCCTACAAAACATCTGTGAGCCCTCATACGCGCATTTTTCCCAATGAATGTACTGCTCGAATGGGTAAACGTTGAGAAGGGCCAAAATTTCACCTCTGGTATTGTTTGCCCAATAGGGCGCCACCACTTCCTCCTTTATTGGACAGGCATTGACACCTTTTTTTGGCTCTGATTCGTTTTGGTCTTGATTTGGTTCCTCTGTGGTTGTCGTCTGTGGTGGGACTGAACTTTGATAGAATTCAGGATTTGGAAGATCATTAAATTCGTGATTAGCACTGGTAGTGGTGGGAACACTGGTTTCGAATTCAGTACTTTCCAAACCTAAGTTTTCATTTTGTTCGACAATTGAGTCACTTTCGGGACTCGACTTCTGTTGCGAATCATTGGTTTGATTTCGTTCTAAACTTTTATTTAACGTTAAATCAAAGCTTGAATTAAGTGTCGAAAAAGTTGTTGCACTAGAAATGGTTGGCGTCACGTCTTGTGAGACAGATCTGCCTCCGAACCCAATATGTTGGTTCTGAGCCCTTCCTCTGCCATAAAAGTAAATGGAGTCATATTTGCCTCTGATTTCTTCGATTTCTTCTCTGAGAACCTGACTCTGTCTCTGTTCGCCGTACATACGTCTCATAAAACCTTGATTTTCATATATATATCGGCGAACACTACTCCATGGATAAGCACTTCCCGGTTGAGAGCAGAACGTATTTTTGCTCATATCGCACGGTATTTCCATAAGTAGTCGAGGACTCATTCGTGGGCCACAACTCATTTGAGACAAAGATTGCTTTATGGGAATCCATAGCAATAAAAGTAGCAAATAATCCAATTGATTGACCGTTGCTTTGGATGCCATCGCTTTATGTCATTTGGTTTAGAGTTTTGAAAGTTTGAACGGAAACTACTTTTGTCGACAACTTTTACACGTTTCAAACACTAATATGAGTGGACGGTCTGCCAAACGTTGAATTAATGGCACACGACTCTGACTCTATGACACGCATCACAACCGGAATGCAATGGACCACTCGAGCATCTCAATAGTCAGCAGAGTTTGCACTTCTGGGCCATACCTACGCTCTGCTCGAAACCAATAAAAATCCTAAACAATGATCTCTTCTTCTAAATGGCATTCAATGAAAAATAGTTTTAATGCAAACAAATTGTAAGTATTTTCCAAATAAATGTGTCACTGAATATATCATTGTTAGCACAGCCAGTCTTGTCAGTTGTGTCAGTTATGTCCCAGTAGTGCATACACTGCACAGGCATACTGTGCGATAGCGATAATGAATTGAATTTCAGGTTTCATTGCCAGTCACCGACTGATACCACACTGGGATGGCAGGGACCGAAAGATGGGGGCTTCAATAGGTTAGGCCAGACTCAACAGATTATTACCATCACTATCTGCAACAGACATAACCAGTTCTCATTCATAATTGGTTCTGATCCTAAAAATATCGTTTTCGTTGTAAACTACAGTTCTCTGTATTTCATTAAAATTTATTAGTTTTTCATAAAATGATGGCAACATTTAATCAATCATTTGTTCTGAAAGTTGTAACCAAACATTGTTTCTAACGGTTTCTCTCTGAACAGACTAACGGAGAAAAGTTCTGTTTCATTGATCTCACTTAAAGCACTCCTGCAGTGGTCAGACTGGATATGCACTCTAAACAACTCAAATCACTGGCAGACTATTTATTTGATCCTAATCTTGAAATTTAATGTTTACTTTTGTATTCTTTTCCTGTTTTTCATCCTTTTAATGCATTCAATGTATTCACAGCTTTAATATCACTTTTATTGAAATCAAGAAAATAATTGTTTGCTTTCAAGTCCTTTGAGAAACTCTATTAAACGTTTCTTGAATTAAATTTTCATTTGAAGTTTTGACCGAAATTTGAAGACAGGTCATCCAAACTGACGGATTGTCGACTAATGAACTCTAAATAGTATTAACAAATATTTCAACTAATATTTGTTATTATTTATTATAGTGTAAAATGAAAAACACTTAAATCTATATTTGCGTTAAAATTTATTTCAAAATTTATTTTCCTTATCAGAAACAACTAGATTAATGTTTTAGTACATCAATTAAGCAAGTTCAATTAGATAAGTCCAGTCCGATTAGTGCTTGGATGGATGCAATTTATTTCTGTAGGATTAATATGATTATAATTATGTAGTTTGAAAATTTTCCACGAATTCCTAGTATGCTTTTCACAAGAATTCACAATTTTGATGGTCAGGAAAATAGGTTAATGTCGAGTCAATTAACAAAATGATTACCATTTGACATATTAATGGTTCTCTTCATTAAGAAAAAAGAAAATTTCCGAATGAAGTGAACTTTTGACAGACAAGAGATCATTAAAATAGATTTCTTGAGGGACAAATAAATTGGGTCCTAATTGTCGACATTCTTATCAGTTCCCATCAAATTCTCTGTTTCCAGTCTTTTTGATTTTTGAAACTGAAATCAATGTTTTCCAATCTTATAAATAGAAACTAAATGCAAAACAATGACCCGATTCTTAACAATACAGGAATGTAAAAGAAAAATCATTTTAAGTCAAGTCTAGGGATATATTAATACTTGTTAAAATTTCTAAGGAATCCAAAGAACCTTGCCGGGTAAACAAAGGGTTCTGGCAATCGCTTGTGATCGACTCCTACAAAGCACATCTCGATTCTTCCATTGAAATTATATTAAATAATGGTTGTTAAAGTGACCTAGCACGTACCAAAAGATGGCCAGCACCCGCCGAAGTTCAAAACTTTGCAAGTCCATGAATGAAAAAACCTTACAAAATAATGTGATAAATTAAATTCTATTAATTACTACTCTTCATACTCTACTTAAGATAAATGGGAAATATTTGTCTGAAATCAAATTATCATGGTGAGAAAATTGGCGAAAATTTTGAAAATCCCAAAAATACGATGTAGGGTGAAAAACACTAAAAATCTCAAAATAGAGCTTTAATTGGTGTAAAAAATAAAAAAATAAAAAAATGGTTCCATCTTAACTTTTAAAATATTTAATTTTTTCCAAAATTTAAAAATCTTGGAAATGAGATATTTTGAACGTTTTTTTATATTCCTTAGAATGAATCACTACAAAAGATTTTTGTATTAATATACAAAGGGTTTTGATTCAAGGGAGCATAGAAAACTTTAAAAATGTCTTAGCTCCAAAATATTTATATTTTTGAAAAACTTACATATTTCAAAAACTAAGATGCAACTATTATTTGTTGTTTCAATTTTTTAAACTTTTTTATTCCCTCACATTTTGCGGCATGCCGGTATAAACTGAAATTGAGGTTAGTGCCGGTATACTTCGAGGTAGACCGGCATGCCGGTATAAGTGAGGAGAAAATTAGTAAAATTGAAGTTTAGATTTTATACAGAAAAACAAAATAAAGGAAAAACAATTCTAACAAACACTGACTGAAGGATTAAGATAAACAAATGTTACAAAAACTTATCGGAATTGAAGTTAATGTTGATTTTACATTTATTCAGTGCACTTCAAAATTTGATTCATTTCATCAAAATATTAAAAATTTGCTAAAAATCCGATTATTCACAAGAACTTTTATTGTTTTACGAGTTAACTTGCTACAATATTAACTTAATCAGAGAATTAATGTTTAAAACAAAATTACCACATAATAGTACAAAAATATTTCCCTCACTTTATACCGGCATGCCGGTAGACACCATAAAGCCCTTTTTAAGAAAATGGTCAAATTCATTTATACCGGTATGCCGTACAATGTGAGGCAATACGGTAATACTCTTTCAAATGAAAAATAAATAAAAACTTTGACAGCTCTACTTATTATTACTTCTACAGTGAATTATAAACTTGTTTTATAATTATGTATATTTTTAATTATTAATTGAAAGTAAAAAATGTTGTCATTCAACATTTGGATTTTACTCTTTTTATTTAATTATTTATCAATTAAATAAATTATCAGAAGCTCTTCATTTTACCAAATATTGTTGCATCGATAGGACTAAACCAGTTGACTCAATTTATGGAAAATAGGCATTATTTTGATGTTTTGTATACTACGTTTGTGGGCAGTTGTGTAGATCCCAAATACTTATAAATATAGTTATTGTTTGATTTTAATGTTGAGTTTATTTCACCTGAAACAAGAACTAGACTTGATGAAATATCTTCAAGGTTAGAAATAATCTTCGAAGAAAACGATTGGTTTCATTTTTTGGTACTAATTCTTTTCCTATTGACCCCCATTTCCCTTTAGATTTCCAGTTTAATTATCAAACAATTATTCAAATTTTATTAAAATTCTCGATAATGTGATCATGTATAAATAAATATTTTTTTAAATTTGGCAATTTTTTACAGTTGGCAGTTGTACTTGTTCATATTCTTAGCATCATATTCTTGTTAGCCAAAACTAAAATTCATTATTCTTTACAAAATTGTTCTTGTAATTCAAAATGCTAATTCAAAAAGAACACTGAATTTCATCCAATCCAGAACTCTGGGACACTCAAACCTCAAATCAAGGACAGGTGGACACTAGTCGGAAAGTGCCATGAGTAAATTTTGTTTAACTGTGAATTTATTGATAAAAAATCTTTCTTTTATTTCCATAAATCAAATTGTTTTCATAAAGTGAATAGTTATTATCAAATAGAATAATTTAATTTAATTCAACAATTTAGCTTGTTTATCCTTACATGCATGCATAATTTATAAAATTTCAAGCAGGAGGCAATGAATCAAAAAAATGCATAACAGGTAAGGCTATTGATTTATATCCATTGCGTTGGTATTTTTTCGCTTTTGATAATGGTTCTAGAATGAAAATATCTAAGAAAAGTATCTAGAACAATATTTATTTTATTACCCAAACTTTTGCACTTATCGTCTGTATAGCCATTGCATAAAAAATCGATCGAGCTTGTTACAATTTTCATCATGCCAATTATGGCTTCGGTGTGTTTTTTATTACATCCTGGTGCTTTTGGAAGCTTTTCATTTATGCAGTCAAAGAATTTGTTAACGGAACTGAAAAAATAAATAATTTATATTTAATTTAGCAATTTATATTTATTAATTATTAAAGTCATTAAAAAGTTGACAAAACTTGAGTATACCAACAAAAATGAGGAATTTTCGTATTATTAGGACTGTCTGTGGCTCTCATTATATCCTCAATGAGAGCACTATAGCACCTGGAGATAATTGGATCATTTCTATTGAAACAGCGATTTGCGGCAATAACTTCGCCCTGTCTATTGCTGTCATGTCCTCTACAGATGTCCAAGTTTATTTTGGTGAACGAATAGATGAATACACCAGAAACTTGCTTAAACATTGATTCTTTCAAACACTTTTTCCTAAACTGATCCATTTCTTTCAAATATTCTATGGACTCACTTTGAAGAACACAAGCTTGGTTAAATTCACAATATTATGATAGATGAATTATATAAAATGGACTCACTCGCAATATTTTCCAAGTCGTTTTCGCGAAAGACTGGTTACATATTTGCGGCCCGAGTCGGCTATGGTTAACGTCTTTGCAAAGATGTCGTCCATTCTTCGAAAGTCACTTTCTGGACATTCCTGTCCATCACTGATTCTGACCACAATTGCCACAAGTGTTAAGACTATTATCTGAACTTTCATTTTATTGAAAGTAATATTAAGAAGTTTCAAACGATTCTCTTCTCGACTCAACTCATTATAATTCAATGTTAACCTTAAACTTGAATATAAATATTTGAAATAAAAATTACAGACCAATCACATTTATTACTAACATAAAAAGGGAAATTTATAAATATTTCTCAGGGATAGCCAAAGAAAGGAATGACTATCTTCTATTTTTCGTGATTGACTTGTAAATGAAAAAAGTTTTATAGTGTTTATCGTGTCTTCACTATTTTAACCTGGCTCTTCTAATGATTGGCAACATTTTGGTCAAAATTCCTTGTTTTAAACCACCTGGTTTGACCCACTCCCCTAAGATATGTAGTAATGGGCAACCCTGATATTATACACTTTTTATTTACCTTAAAGGCTTAAAAATGTATATTTTAAAGTTTTTAAATTTCCAATTTTATTATTCGTGGAATTGGAGATGTGTTCAATTTTCTGAGAAAAAGGTAATAGAGTGAGTAAAAAAACTTGAAATATTTTATTTATTTTCATCATTAAGATTAATATTCATTTTCACGTTTCATTGAAGACAAAGACAGGGGATTAAATATGAGATAAAATATTTTGTCTAGTTTGTTTTTATTCAAGGAAAGTGTTGTCACTTTAAGATTTTTAATATGATTAAACTCTTTCTCAAAATATTTTGTCTTTTTTTAGCATAAAAACTGCAGACTTGTAGACCGAAGTAAAACATTGGAAATTTCAGTTTTATTCGTTCTGTCCTATAAGCACACTGACCTTCTAATACACATGTACAATTTATGCTTTATTCTCAGAATATTTTATTTTTAAATAATTATTTAAACTGATAAATATTCCATGAAATGTCAGTAAAAGAATGCTGATTATAAAAATTTATTATATATATTTATATTTGGAATTTTATTTGAGACCTAATACAGCGATTAGCAAGCTATTCTAATTCAGAGTGGGTCAGTGGCCTTTTCACCAAATTTCCAAATTTTAGTAGGGGGTGGGAAAGGTAGGGGTTTTTACAAAACATGACGGAAGGAATTTGCGATCCTTAAAGTAATATTTTCTTCTTAATAGTAGAGTTTGGATGAGGAGATATCGGGAATAAAACAATTTTTATATATTCTGAATCTACTAATCGATTAGAATCAACCAGTATAATTATTTTTTGCGAATGGTCCCAATTAAACCCGATATTGGCATGGCCAAAAATGCTTTATAAGACAAGATTTGAAAGATGAATTTTATACTTTAGTAAGATTTATATAAAGTTTAGATTCATTAAAACTATCAATGAATGAACTGTTCAATGAAATTAATTTCTCAAAAGATTTTTTGTTTACTTTTCAATTAATCCTGCATATTCTATGAAGATAAATGAATTGTTTATTTCGTATGAATCACTTCTTTTGAGATATGAATTTCAGTAAACAAGTTCATTCATTGATAGTTTTAATGAATCTTAACTTTATATAAATCTCACTAATGTATAAAATTCATCTTTTAAATCTTGTCTTATTTAGCAATTTTGACCATGCAAATATCTGGTTTAATTGTGATCATTGACAGATAAAAGTAAAGCTGATCAATTCAACTTAGAAAATTTAGAATATATCAAAATTGATTGCATTGGTCTCATATCGATTATTTCCTATTTAGGTGAATTTATAAAATGCACTGTTTGTACTAGTACATTTATGATCATTTTACCCTACACCGTTTTTCGGCTCACGAACAAACAGCGAGCAATACATGTAAATAAGCATTAGATTTGCGGTATTTAATCACAATTTCCGTACATATCTATTAAATTTTTATTAAATCAATATTTATTTAATTTTGTTAAAAAATATTCATTAAATACTTTAAAATATTTTATAATTTCTAATATTCACTGCTAAAGTTCTTAGCAATTAGAAAAGTTATCAGGATCAGTAAATTCTTTCAGGTTAGTACATTTTAAATAGTAATTATCCCTTAAAAGGTCGTTATTCTTTGACAGCCAATGATTGCGACAGTCGTCACAATTAAGACCACCGTAAATAAAAATTACATTACTAGGGTTTAACTTCATAAAGGGTAAATAGATCTTTTCATCCAGATAATTCAAATCTGCATTTCCAGAATTCTCAAACAGTAACATCACTGGACGATTAATGTTCAAGAGCACTTTACTGGGAAAGGTTGAGCTACTGATATATGAATTATTAAGGAAACTAATACTTAATAGTTTATTTAAGTCATCTTCGAAGTGAAAGGCGTTCTCTGATATCGACTCTATCGATGTGTTATAAAAACCGATATTCAACAAGTTATTAAGTGAAGAAAACGCTTTGTCCCCGATCAATTTGAAGCTTGGTCCTCTGAATTCAAGAGAAGACAACCAAGGCATATTTTGAAAAGAGATCGG
>JAQIWP010001622.1:0-14053 GCA_034695525.1 Euzetes globulus
CTGCGGCGTCAACGGACTGTGCGTTCGGCTGTCGTCCACCGACTCCTCGATTTGTGAATTGGACAGAGAATTAAGTAATGAGTCCAACGACTGGAGGGCCGGCAGATGATGGCCGCGACTGCCGCGCGGCTTAATTCCCGGCGACTTCAGCGACAATTCTGGCCAACGGCGGGGCTGTGCAGAGGACAGAATAGAATGCTCAATATTTTCATTCAATTTAATCAATGAATTACACTATAGTTTGGTTGAGTTTAGGGTTGGGTTAGAAAAGGACAGGACTTACAAATTTGTTGAGTTGTTTGGAGCCCCGGGGCTCGATCTCCAGGGACTTCGAGTACAGGTAATCGTTAAGCTCTTTCTCGTCGAGATCTCCCAATGGGTTGAGTGACTCCAAGAAGTGCTGTTCCCGAAAAGGAAGACCACAAAAAACAAACATTAATTCATTGGAACATTAATTTATATTCAAATCAATCGAAAAATTTGAGTCAATTCTTAACTCAAAGACTGACTAAACGAAAAATTTCCCACAAATTATTGGGAAATTTGCCAAAAATATTATCCCAAAAAAGAGTGAATGAATTGAATTCATGAAAAACTAATTAATATTTTCTCAAAGAATTGATTGAATGGAAAATAAGTTTAATTTAATTGAAACGAAAAATCATAATACGAGAGCACAGGAGGACATACTTTGATCTCAGGCACGACAGTCAGACAGTAGGGCTGGTTCTGGTACTGCTGTATTTCACCGGTAATCTCGGCCACCTTCCGGCGCTTACTAAAGTTGATCAGCACCTGACTGCTGGATGGTGTGCTGGGCATGGAGACGCTGGCCATGGAACAGACGCTGCCGGTCATGCTGCTGGCCCGACTCGAATGGACTGTGGCCGTACTGGCACAGCTTAGATTGAACGCAGAGTTAAGGGACAGCAGTGACGTGTGTGTCATCTGTGCGCTGCTTAGTGTCGATGACATGGATGTCAGCGTCGACTGAGAGTCGTAATGGCTGAGCGACTGGAGCGGACTCACCAGACAGTCCGGATTGCCCTCTTCGATGTGCAGGATGTTTGTCAGGTACATGCCGAAGAAGGGCACACAGGGCGGGTTTATCGACCGGAGCTTTTCGTGATATCTGTCGGTTCACAACAACGGAAAGGAGCGACAGATTAGAAAAAGCACAGAATAATTGGAAGGTTTTCGAAGAAATTCATTAAAAATTCAGAGAAAAAAACTTTAAAACTATTTATTTGAAAACTGATTAATAGTTTCCGTTTCAATAATGGGGTAACCAAAGGAGAGCCCACTTATTTGGTAATTGACTTATGAAAAGTAGGCCTGTCTTAGAAATAGACCATTATTTTTTGCCAAGTTATTTAATTAACAATAAAACTTCCCCTAAAATGCCTTTAAAATTGGCTATTAATCTGAAGCTAATTATGGAGATCCTGGTTATCCCCTAATAGAGTACTTCAATGAATAAATTTTAATAATTAATAGAAATTATATTCAGAACTGATTTCAAGGCTTTTCTCCACAAAAAACAAATGAAGGAAAAGTCCAAAAAGTAGCAAAAATAATACCGTTTAAAGTGGTCGACAGAGAGCTCCTGAGCGTCGTCGAGGGCCCGCTTCAGTTTGGAGTTGCGTACAATGCAGCTCATGGTGTGCTCCAGCCTATGAACGCAGGCCGAGCCCATAGCACTGATCACTTCCAGGACACCATTGAAATTGTTCAGGTCTTGCAGGACGATCATTATCTCGATGATCCGGGACATTATGGCCACCCGTTCCTCAAAGTTGTCCGCTTCGACGATACACCGCTCCAACCAGAATGTGAACTATTAGTTTGGGCACAAAAAAGGCGTTTTTAGGACAAAAATCCAATATAAATAGGTTTGGTTGTCAGTGGGGACGACACCAAACAGTGGAAAGGGAGGACAGAATGGAAGGCACTCACATTGGAGGTGTGGTGAATCATTTTGAGCAAATTGGGTGACGTTTTCTGTTTGTCTTTCTTCGTCCAGACCCCGAACTGGCCTTCAGTGCCCACCAGTTCCGATGGTTTGACCGCCCGATACAGTTCGAACTCAAGGAGAGTCAGCTGTCGGGCCAACTCTATCGGGTGGAGCTGTAGGGGGAAAGACATCAAAAATTGTTATTCTGTGCACAAAAAGATGGTTTGAAAATACAAACCGTAAGCAAATCAAATTTGTCCGGGTCTTTGGTCAGCCACCACTCTATGTGCGGGGGCTGCTTCTCGAAGCTGTGCGTAATCTGGGGCTCACCGAAGGACAGCTCTGACTTCCTCTCCAACACCTTTTTTATGTTTTCGCACCACTTTCTCATATTCTTCTTAGCCCTGACCTTCTCATCGAGGAACTTCTTGAGTGTGTCCAAGAGATTGCCGTCCCTTTCGAAGTCATAGTAGTGGTTGTCGATCCAGTGGCGCAGGACGTTGAGTACCCGGAACTGGACCGGCTGTGAGTACTCCTTCCTAAACCGTTTGAGTATTTCCCGATAGTTGTTACGGATCTCCGTATTCTCGTAGATCTGCTGACCGCCGGCGCCCACCGACCCGTCCATCAAGTTATGACAGCACAGGACTGAAGAGTTGTTATACTGAATGTCGTTATTATTATTAATAATATTATTATTATTATTACTGAGACAGTAGTTGTTATTAAAGGTGTTGTTTAGGCTGACCATAGAGTGGTTCTGTTGGCCGGCAGTGGAGCACAGGCTGGCTGTGAACTCGGGCTCCGGTATTTCGAACCGTTCAATGAGAAGGTCGAGCAGTGTCTGAGGCGCACAGAATGAACGATATGTGGTGAGGAAAGTGCGCACAAACATCGGGTCGGCGTACATGTGATACGTTAGCCGTTCCACCAGTTTTAGTAGTGTTGCACCTGATGTTTATACCAGCAACATATTTGTTTAGTTCATTTTTTTTAATGCAAATTGTTTTAGGGCTGACCACCCCTGGGGGAGGGATTGGGTTGTCAGCTCAGAAACAAGTTTATGTTCAGCAATAAATATACAGACTATCCTCGGTTTAAGTGACTCGCATTGAATGAATAAAAATCTGGACAAACCTTTAATGAGCGGAACGTTTGTATTGGATTTGCTTTCTTCGAATATTATATTGAAGTCCGAGTCCTCCACAGCGAACCGATACACGTCGGGAGAGGGCAGTCTCAGGGGGTGCTTCTTGGCCTCGTCGGTCAGCATGGAGTCGAGAGTACGCTCCAGCATAGACCGGGTGTTTAACAGGATCAGATTCGACATCCACAGTGCCTTTTCCTCCAGGGTTTTGGCGAACAGAATAATGCGCGCCTGATTTCTATTGGCACAGAATAAATACGTTATTCCCAATCAATTTTACTGACAATTTTCATTCAAACAAACAAGGATAAACAAAAAAATAGAATCAAAAAGTCTACCTTGGCACAATTTCGAACGCATACTTGGGCACATTATGCTGACCCAAGCCTGTGCCGGGCCCACTATTGTAGTTATTATTGAAGCCGTTGCTGATGTCACTGCTGTCGCTGTAGTCTTCCCTGTCTATGATCTCTATGTTTCTGATTAAGTACTTCTCTTTGAGCCGCCACTCGCACTGAGCGCCGGCCCCACCCCCGGCCACGGCAACAGTCATCGACGACCTTTTATTGTTGGGTTTGCACAGCACCATCAGGCCGTCGAATAGGAATACATGCCGTTCGGTAATGCGTCCGGAGCGGGCCGACGTGCCGGACAGCTTTCCGAGGGGACCGTCCATTACGAACTCGTTGCAGAACTGGCCGATGTCTTTGCCTTCCCAGCCGTCTATAGACCGCTGCAGTTCAGACATTTTGGTCAGCGCTGCTGCTCTGTTGGTGCGGCCGTACAGTCGAAGATAGCCTTCGCCTGGTAAAAGACGAGCAAGCTTAGTTTTATTTAAATCATCAAGATTAAATATAATACAGGTTTAATACACACTACTTATTAAAACCAGGTATAATACTTAAGCGCAATAGAAAAATGGGATAGGTCTTATTTAAATTACCTTTTAGATTATATAAGCTAGCTTCAAACAAGATTTTATCTGATTTAAGTGAGGTTAAGTAATTATCAAGGTAAATTCAGAAAAATCGATTAGAAAATAAGCCGGAAAAAGCGCAGTTTAGGTGGGAGGGAAAGGGCTGTTCTATCAATTGATGTGATGCCGGCGCTGATCAACAGGCGATCATTTTAATAGGGGAGTAAAACCGACAAAATTACTGTTCGAGGCAAACAAAAATTCCCTCAAAATATGACAAAATTATGTGAAAAAAATACAAAACAACTTTTCCTAAGACTTGAAGGATTATAATATGAAAACAAAATAACTGATAAATAAAACAATAAAGAGAGAGAAGGTTACAGAAAGAGAGGAATAGCAAGGTAACAAGGGTATAGGAAAATAAAATAAATTGAACAAGATCAAATTACAAAAAAATCAATTACAAAGACAGTCCAATTCAGAGGTAATAAATAAATCGTAAATTCTTAAACATTTACTTTTGACAAACGAACAATAATTATTTAGGTTCAGTTTGAACTTGGCTTTTAACTTGGCCAGTTTCTTATTCGAAGCTGGCATTTGTGGCCTGGCAGCCATCACACAAATCTCTTTTAACCTAGCTCTTTTTTTCCAAAGCACAATGTTTAGAGAAAGCACTGGCTGTAAGAGCTGTTCACTATTGAATGGCTGAACGACAAGAACCAAAGCACTGGCAGTAAACGTATGGAACTTATCGATCGCTTGGTGTTTAAGATGAATGAATGGATTCAGTTTCAGTGTAGGAAAAAAGGAACAAGTAGCGTTTTAGCATGAGCATCCAATAAGAAAGTCGGGTTTGCGGATGAGCTCAAACAGCATCCCAGCACGTCATCACTTTTAATTAAAAAAGTCACTCTTTGCACATGACTTTTATGACTTCACTACCTGTGCACTTATGTCTGGACTCCCCATAGACACAATCGTCAAATAGAGTTCTGGTATGACCAAGCTCAAAAATAAATATTTTCCCATTAAATAGTAAACTTTGAAACACCTCGATTAAATTACTAAAAATTACCAAGGTCAAAATTTAAAAATTATTTAAAATGAGCAAGCTAAGTTTAAACATTAAAAATTCAGGATTTTTCAAGCTATCGGAAGAGTTGACCTGGTTATTCCATAGAAAAATCGGAAGCTTAGAAAAATGAGCATGTGCAGAAAAAAAGTTTGATTGCTATTCAAATGAAGCTGTCAAAAAAAGGTAAAAGTAATCCATTGGGATTAATGATCATGCTCAAAAAGAACATGAATTGGTCAAAGCAGGCGGCCATTGACAAATTTAACTACAGGGTAACAATAAAAAAAATTCCCCCAAAAACATATTTATTAAAAAACTGACCAAAAAAATAAGGAAATTCTCACAAAAAGTACTCAAAATAAGGCCAAAAAACAAAACAATTTCAATGAAAGAGAGCCCATACCTGGTTTGAGGTGACGTTTGCACACCCTTTCCAAGTCTTTCCTTAGGTGTGTGAGCAGGCCCTCGGCTTTTTCCAATGACTCCCTGTCCTCATCAGAGATGGTCAGGTCTTTGAACAATTCGATGTATTTGAAATATGACAGACAGTGATAGACCGGCCCTATTAACAGCTTTGGCAGCACATACTTAAGGGCTAGAATCATGCCGTGCCCTGTCGTAGACAGTTTGGACGCCACCAGTCCCGACAGACAGTGTTGGAGCCCCTCCCGGCACGTGTTGGACATTATAACTGTTAATTTTATGGGTTTTTTCTCAATTTATTAATAAATCGATAAATAATTTAAATAAAACTTTTGAGTAAATTATGAATTATTTATGGATTTAATGGAAATAAAATGAATTTTGACTAAAAAGTGGAAAATCTGCGGAAAAAAGGCTTTTATCGATTGAAAATTGTAATGAATTAACCGAAAACTTGGGATATTTTATATGAAACGGCATTTTTCGATCAAAAAATTTGACACAAAACTGATTTCCCAGAAAAGGGGTAAAAATTCAAAGAATTTTCCCCCAAAACATTCAAAAATAGGTTAAAATTCACTGAATTCTTGGTCTAAAACTCACAGAAATCGAAATCAACACTTAACTAAATGGCTTTTCTACCCTTTCCTGAATTTTAGTGATGAGGGGAAGGGGTGGACAGTCATAAAAGAATAGTACCTTGTGCATATTTCTCATAAACATGGAACTTTGCGCACTCAGCCAGCTCTTCAAAACAGGAGCCGACGGCCGTCGGACAGCTGTCTTCGGCCACTTCCAGTGCGTCCTCAATAGAGCCCAAGAAGTTGACGGAGAAGTCGTAGATGTCGTCGATGTTGAAGAAGATCTTCTCCAACTCCTTCTGTGGCAGAATCTTAACGAACGGATCGCGAAATACTTTGATTATTAGATTTAAGTCACGTATGAATTGTTTTTCTTCGTGTATCAGATCTTTGACCACTTCGTCGTATGTAACGGACGTTCGCCGTTTCTGTTCGCACAGGTCTTCGTTAACGTTGCTGTTGAGGGACACGTCTTCGTCCGGATAGAACATGTCCATTAGCACCTTGTCCGCGCACATAGCAACCTGTTTGGGGAGCACAGAATAATCAGGAATGGCTTTAATAAGTTTTTTAGTTGAAAATTCTTGACTCAAATTAAGAATTTTTTTTTAGAAATAAAAAGCATTTTTTCGATTTAATGAATTCTTGCAAAAATAATTGATTAAATTCCAGACCCGTCGGTCCCCTCCCCGACAAAAAAAATTGTTTAAAATCATAGAAAACTTGTAAAAATAAAATACTTGAGAAAAGGAATAGACTCTATTCCTGAGCCTATTATTGCGAGCACTGTCTCCAGGCCATGTTTTTAAGCAGCGCCTGGCCAAGAATTGTTTCATTAAATTGATAGACATTTAACTCCTTCGAGTACTGATCACTATTTGAGTAATTAGGAGGAAAGACCGCTAATATCTATAGATTTATAGATAGCTATAGATTTATATTAAATTCATTGCAAAAAAACAAAATCTTTTGAATTAATTTTCAATTAAAACTGAATTTAAAAATTCATTTGAAAGAAATTTTAAGAAAATTAATTAAAATTAATTCAATTGAGTTTTCTTAAAAAAAAGTAGCAGGTTCATTTGAATTTTAAACTTTTCCATGAGACATTGATCAAGTTTAAAACATTAAACTTTTGTTCTTGTTAATATTAAATTATGACAATTAAGCAAGTTCAAGGTAGATTCCAGATTCAATTTTGCTTCAAGGTTAGAATTAGTCCTTATCTGCAGTATTAACTAGATAATTTAATCAGTTGTGTAATTAGTTTTGTGCGTTATCCTGGAAATTTTCATGGTAAATTTAATCAATGATAACCTTGCTAACCTCATGATTAAAAATAAGGTACTTGATCATTTGTCGATAGAACTAAATTGAGTGGAAATCTCACAAAAATTTCAACAAAAAATATTGACCACAAAAATCTCCTTAAAAATGTCGCAAATTAGCAAAAAATGCATTTTATTCCCTGAATTCATGGCTTATTTCCAATTCAACAAAAGGACCCTACTCTTGTCGACGAGCTTTGGCCTAATTATTAGTGGAAATTTCCACAAAAAATTGCCCACAAATTAGAGAAAACATTATATAAGAGAAAAAAATGTTAATTCACTTGAATTATGATTACATTAGATATCAAATGATTGCATGAAAAATATTTTTCGTAAACAAATTGTTTAAATAAATTATAATTTGCGTCAACTTATATCTAATAGCAAAAAGACTAACAGTCCTGCCCTTCACCACAACACCCGCCCCTCTTAATAGACGTCAAACTGATCCCAATTGAGATCATTATCTAAATTACAATCAAAAAAGTTATAAATATTTTTCGCTTCAAATGTTAATTGAATTGACAAATAATATGAAAATTCATGAAAAAGTCATCCAAAAGGACAGGCAGATCGCAGGGAAGACCAGAGAGGGGGTACGGCTCAGCCATAAAGGAGGGCTGACAGCAAAACAAAAGCCATTTCACAGAGACTTTGATTAAAAAGTCGAATAATTATTTGGTTTTCAGAGAAAACACAAAACATTAATAAACAAAAAGTCTTATATTCCCTAAGAAGCAGTTCCACAGTCCAGCCCTCATCTGCAAAGACTGTTATGGCTATCCCTGCCCTCCCGAAAAGGGTCGGCAAAAGGGGTCACAAAAAAATGTTTTGCAAAAAAACAAATGATTTTCAAAACAAGAAGCGATTCAATCGATTCAAAAGTCTTTGAAAAAACAATTGAAAAGAAGTAGAAGTGGAAGAAGAAGACAAGGAATGGGTCAGCAATGGGTCAGACCTTAATGTCCTGGCAGTAGATCTCTTCGTGTCTGATATTCTTGACGTAATGACCGGCCAATTGGAAGATATCGGCGGCGATGTACTCGAGTATAGCCACCAAATACTGTGCGATCTGGACGTCCACTTTATGGCCAAACACTTCCTTCTGAAGGAGTTGATGGATGCGGTCGACTGGCATCCGGACCGGCAACTGGTCCGGACTGAGACTCTTCTGTTTCTTATGGGTCTTCAGGAGGACAAGTGTCTCATTGGCCTTAGCGATGGCCCACTTGTCCAGTGGATAGGGGAACAGACGTCGCACTCTATCCTCGACATCGCCGACACTATTCAGCTGATTGTGGATCAGATTAGTCAACAGTCGTAGGATTAGACACTCGACGTATTGGAGGGCGTCCTGATTGGCCCGGAGGCCGCTGTGCACATGCTTCTGGATCTGTTCCAGGGACGACAGCAGTATGTTCTTCCATTTCCGGTAGTTGTCGTCGCACTCATACAAGTCGTAGGAGTCGTACGAATCTCTTCTGGCCATCAGTACGACAAAGAACTTGGTTTGGGATCTAATTGTTTGTTATTATTTACTTTTATTTACTCATTGAATGAACATTTTATGTCCACAATGGCTGACAGTCAGAGCCTATTGTTATTGAAACACTGCTATCGTAAACAGCAATGACGTACTCAACACTCGGTTGCGAAGGACTACCGAACAGTGCATTCCATAGTCTGTTGTCAGTGGCAACCGACTATTAGTTAGACGTCGTTTATGGTTCTGATGCTTAATGTCTGTTTCGCAGCTCTGACTCAATGCACTCCACTGATGAAGCAGTCAAAGCAGTAAAAAGCCCTGAATTCTAGGGAAATGTCGGCCAAAACAAGGGATTGCGTCGATAAGATCGGCTGAAAAATGCCCGAAAATACGTTGAACTTCAGGGAAATGTTTGACATTTTTATCAGAGCTTACAGTCGAGAAACACCTCAAAAGAGTGTAAACAACAAAAACAGTGCAAACAATTTGAAGACATTTCTTGATTTTTTTTCGTGTCCTTAAAACAAGTGTCTATCCATTGACTACCAGAAAGGACAGGACTCCCTAACAATGCCGTTATCCAACGCAACCCCTGTCGCCAGTCCCACAGAGGAACAGCAGGAAAAACTGTTGGACGAGTCGTTAGGTATCGTCAAAGTCCAGTCATTTCAGATGAAGTGCTGTTTGGATAAAGGTTTGTCTGAATCGGTTCCTCCCTTAAGACAATCACCAATTCTTAAGCTAATTGTGTCTTCATTTTGCCAACAAAAGGGAAGCTAATGGAAGCCCTAAAGCACGCGTCCAACATGTTGTCGGAGTTGAGGACATCCCTACTGTCGCCGAAGTCCTACTACGAGCTCTATATGTCTGTTACGGATCAGTTGAGACATCTGGAAATGTATTTGCTGGACGAGTTCCAGAGGGGCCGGAAGATGGCCGACCTGTATGAGCTGGTCCAGTACGCCGGCAACATCATTCCCAGACTGTACCTGCTCATCACTGTGGGCCTGGTCTACATGAAGACAGTGCCCGGCTGTCGCAAGGACATCCTCAAAGACCTGGTTGAGATGTGCAGAGGTTTGTCCCATTCGTTCCCATTTATTGCTGGCCTTCAAACCGACTGTCCTTTTAATCGCCCATTGATTTTAAGGTCGGTTTCAGCCCTGACCTCAGTTTTAGAGCCCTGTCCTCCACTCAGACCATTAATTCGGCCGATTATTAGTTTACCTATCAATTGATTGTTGACTCTGGCCTTATTCTGTGCCCCTTATGTGTGTTTAGGAGTTCAGCACCCGCTCAGAGGCCTATTCCTTCGGAATTACTTACTCCAGTCCTGTCGTAATGTATTGCCTGATGTGTTGGAGGACGTGGTCCTGTCCTCGGGTGATGTCAAAGAGGACAGGCCCGGGTGTGTCCAGGACTCGATTGACTTTATTCTACTGAATTTTGCTGAAATGAACAAACTGTGGGTCCGGATGCAGCACATCGGCCACACCCGGGAGAAGGACCGGCGCGAGAAGGAACGGCTGGAACTGAGACTGCTTGTCGGCACGAATCTGGTCAGATTGTCCCAGCTGGAGTCGGTCGACCTGGACGTCTATAAGAAAGTTGTTCTGCCCGGCATTCTGGAACAGGTGGTCAGTTGTCGGGACTCCATAGCACAGGAATACCTGATGGAGTGCCTGATTCAGGTCTTTCCCGACGAATTTCATTTGGCAACTCTTCAGCCGTTCCTCAACTCATGCGCTCAGTTGACTCAGAACGTCAACGTCAAGAACATTATCATCGCTTTGATCGATAGGTAAGGAATACCATCTCTTTTGAAATTGGAATACCTTTGCCTGAAATGTCTGTCCCTTTTCTATAATAAACAATTCATTAGATAATAGCCAAACCTATTCTGTGCTAAACCGGCCGTCCTTTAACTCAATTGATAATTTTCAGCTCTTTCTCGAACCCTAAGCCCTGTCCTCCACTGAAACCAATGATTAAAACAAACGATTCTTTTTGGGGAACAGACTGGCGATGAGTAAAGACATTGAGTTGCCATCGGATCTGTTCGACATCTTTGCCAAACAGATAACCCAAATAATCCAGACCCGGACCGACATCTCCCTCGAGGACATCATATTAATGAAGGGCTCACTAATAAACTTCTCGCTGAAGAAGATACCCAACAACTCGAAGAGGGAGGACAGCATCAATTTGGTGATCGACAACGCCCTCAATGTTATCAAGGACAAGAACCAGACCATTATTCAGCTCCGGAGCAATCTGGGCAAAGAGCTGTTCAAGTTCTTGAAGCTGCCATTCTGTTTCGGGACCAGCAGTGGACAGATAGCCTCCAGTGGGGGACTGGCGCCCATCAAAATGAGTCTTAAGCTCAAGGCTTATAAGGTATGTTTTTGAGCCGTCCCTTCCATTCTCCCCTTTTAAAGTACAGCGCAGGTAAAGAGTAATATATTTAATGCCTGTCCGCATACCAGTCCACTGATGAGTTTAGCATTTGTTGATTTTGTAAATTTTTAGGACCTGTTGAGGGACTGTTGCGCTCACGACCTCCACAAAGAGGTGACCCTAACTCTGATCAACAGTGCTTTGGATAACTTCAATGAGGAGTCGGTGGAAGAGTCGGACAGACTATCCCTGGAAGAGATTGAAGTGTTTTTGGCGGATATATGCGATCCACTAATAAATGGCAAAAACAAAGGTCTGGATGTCGACGAAAATGACGAGGACTTCATCGATGAACAGCAACTGCTCAGCCGTTTCATACATTTCCTATTCCTTCCCCAATGTATGCAAAACAGTACCGAATTGGACAACTATTACCTCCTATTGACGGCTGTCCGCAAGTGTCTGGCCAGTGGTGGCCCAAAACGTATCCGATATACCTATCCGTCGCTTGTCTTCGAGGCCCTGAAACTGTCGCTCAAGTATTCCAAGTCTGCGGAGGAGTCGGACACCGAAGCGGACCCCAAATGGCAGAAGAAGTGCCAAAAGATCTTCCAATTCGTCAATCAGACCATTCTGTCGCTGATGAAGGACTCCCAGAACTGTTGGGAACTGTGTCTGAAGCTGTTCCTGCAGTCGGCCCAGAACTGCAGCAAAACCAGTGTTGATAATCGGGAGACCATAGCCTACGACTTCTGCAGTCAGGCGTTCAGTATCTATGAAGAGGAGATCCATGAATCGAAGGCACAGCTGTTCTGTCTTCAGCTGATAATCAGCACAATTCTGGACATCCGTTTCACTCAGGAAGACAATTATCGGCCGCTGAAGAGCCAGTGCTGTCTGAATGGGGCCAAACTGGTTAAGAAGTCGGACCAGATCCGGGCCATACTGTCAGCCAGTCTGCTGTTCGTCGACTTTAAGGCCAATACCGTTGACTCGGAGCTAATGAAGTGCATTAAGAAGTGCTATAAGATAGCGGCCAACGTCTTGGATGTTGAGCTACAGCTGCAGCTGTTCGTCGAGATCCTGTCCCATCTGACACTTCTGGTCAGGTTTGCCGACACAGACATCCAACAGATCAGCAGACAGTTGGTCGACAAGATCGACGAACAGAGCAAAGAGACGGCCCTCTCGGAGCTCATCCAAAGGCAGTACAATAATAATGTTTTGCTTCTGAAGGAGAAGAATATAATCCAAACAAACGATTAAATAGTTATTTGTTTTTTGTTTTGAAGTTACAGTCAAACCTCGGTTTTAATGAACCGGATTTTAAGGGGATTTCCGGACTGTGACACTGGGGTTTGTCGCACCGACTCCTTTAATCTGAAGTCTAGTTTGCATGAACTTAAGGGAAAGCTCGATTTGAGAGACGGCTCTGATTTAAACTTCAAAATTTTTTTATAAAACGAGGTTAGACTGTAATTCATTGAAAACTGTTTTCACTCATTTTATTCGCAATCAAATGATTTAATTGTTTTTTTTTGTATTTATTTATATATAAAATGTTTTTTGTCTACAATTTTGTGATTAAATTATATTTTTTATCATTGAATTAAATATTACTTAACATTATTTCACTGTTTTTTTTATGAAAAGGCATTAAAATGTGGTCTTTATGTAAGAACAGGAGTAAACTAATAACTCGTGGTTTAAATCTACCCTGATTGTTTTTAGCAGGCTCCTTAGTGATAGGAGGGCATATGTTAAGACTTTTGTGTGTTTCTGTCAGATTTTTTATTTTCACGAAAATCAAATTTTACCTGATGAGTTTAATTTATATTCCTTTTTTCTCTTGAAATTTAATTGAAATCAAAATAATTTAATCAATTTATAGTAATAGTTTTACAAGATTATTTACGCTAAGAAGCGTGCTATCAGTTCGACTGGACCGCTCCTTTTTCTTAATGTAATTGAACTTGGCATATATTTTAAAAGGTAAAAGGCTAACTTTTTGGCTAAATACCATTTTCAAGCTCCTAGATGCTTAAATTTAAAGATATTTTGTTTTATTGAAAAAGCACCCAGGATAAGAATGTTCTGAATAAGAGCACAGAATAAAAGAGAAAAACTACTTAATTTGGAATTTTCCTAAATTCTATTCGAAAGAGGAAGGGCTGGAACAACAGTATAGATAAAAGAGTATTGTTTGTCGCAGTTCCAAGTTTAATGCAAAAAATAGGTAGGATATTTTTAAATTATAATGAATATTCAAGCAATATTAACGAATTATTGGTAAAAGATTTTAGAAAATTCCAAGAACAAACAAACTTTTGCCTTATCCTTTATCCGCTATTCAGATTAGCTTGGAACTTTCCTATCCTTCCCTTGTTTATAAATAGAAATTTTCGGAAATGATCAAGTAAACATCAATTTGTAAGCCTCGTTTTGATTATAAACAAGATAGATATGAAAATAGTTATAATTTTAATCAGTGTTTTGCCTCTCTTTATAAGTGAGCCCTTATTTTTAACCCCTTATATCGAGTCTAATAACTTGGATGAGGCAAAAAGTCGGTGTCAGGTCATTGGTCTACCAAATGCGCCGCCTATTCGAAGCTATTCCGGGTTTATAACCGTTGATAAACAATATGACAGTGATTAATTAAAACTGTAAAAAAATATTCACAATTTAAAGTTTTTTACACAACTTTTGTTTGATCGCTAACTGCGATATTGTAATA
>JAQIWP010001623.1:0-14048 GCA_034695525.1 Euzetes globulus
TTGCAGATTTCTCTATTGAAATAGTATTTTTTGAAATTAATTGTTTAAAACAAATTCTCCACAATATCTGAAACCTGATATAATGGTAGACCTCGTGTTCGGCTCCCAATTCTAGTCGACTGTTGGGAACCAAATGCACAGAATGCTGTCATACAGCAAAATGTGCCTGATGAAGGCTGTTAGTTTACAGCCGAAAATATTCGCATAATTGATAATTAATAATTTTTAATTGTGAAAAAAGCTAGTAGTAACTAGCTCAAAAAAGTTGATATTATCGCTAGATATTCTAGCATTTTTAACATAAATTACAAAATTCAACTACCAAATATATCAATTAAAAAATTAAATTTAGTTTTTGAGATAATTTGGAAAAATTTAACTTTTTTTTCTAAATAAGGGTTTTTTTAGTATTAAAGTATTGATGCCTTTATTCTTAAACAAGAGCGGTCAAGCTGATTTAACGCTTCTTAGCGTGTAATAATCTTGTAAAGCTAATACTATATACTGATTGAATTATTTTGAATTATTTAAATTAACTTCCAATAGAAAAAATGAATATAAAATAAATTGATCAGGTAAAATTTGATTTTCGTGAAAATAAAGAAATCTGTCACAAAAGTCCGAACAAAAGACTAAGGAAGTGCTAAAAATAGATTCAATTTAGAGATCAAACCTCTTGAATCCATTTGAGTGCATCCAAGCGCTGGGGAACGGGAGGATAGAGTAAAATCCGATGGAATAGTGATTCTAATGCCGGTCTCAATGAACTGATTCTACCAAACAGTCGAAGCAATTCTGACGTTATTCTGAATTTAAGAATACAAAAGTTGTGTTAAATTTATTGTAAATTAAAAAAAAAGAATTTTTTACTTAAAAATAGTCCTTTTATAACAAATATTCTGCTTTTTGTTCAAAGACTCAGATCCGCGGCCCAATTGTTTGCCATCAGTCAGCTGTGGAGCCGACTCATGTCCTTTCGAAGAATACTCACTCATATCCATTGGACTCAAGTGTTGAATAAGAGTTGGAATTAGAGTTTTCCTAATCAAACGACATATAATCTCAGATATAATACAATTCGAAGAATAGTTTAAGGAATGTTTAAATTCAATAAATTTAATAGAAGTCTAACCAAACGATATCAACGATTATATCATTGATTAGCGGCCACTCGTCGGGTATTGTTATGAAGAAATAGTGAACACATTTTAAGAGAACTGCAATGTTGTCAGTGTTTTGACTGAATTTCAATTTATTTATAATTAAGTCTAAAAGGGGTATAATTTCTTCGTCGACATAAGAATCAATTTGTGGTTCGCTATTCAGACAGTATTTCAGGAATTGATGGCAGGACTGACTGGCAGTCGTTTCGATTGCCATTTGATGTTTAGATGACTGAAAGCTTAATTTGCAACAGATTTCGATAATGTCTTCGATATTGTCTAAGGATATGAGTGAAGGTATGGTTAAACTCATTTCATTCAAAATGGAAAGCATTTCCATTTGTGTCGATTCGCTTTGCTCTTCGATTGTCAAACAAATACATTCAATCAGTTGTGACGGCAATTGTTTTTCATCTGAATTGCCTTAAGAATAATTTAAAGAGTTTGTAATCAATTGGAAACCTCTCAACAGAGACAAGTCTTACATTCGACGGCCCAATAGATCTGATTCCTGACCATTAACTGCATGGCAGACATCGATAAGTGGATTATCTTTGAATTCTTGCCGCCGATTGTTAGACACAACTGAAAGACTTGGAAGCATTTGTCTCTGATCTCATTCATCGGTAATCGCATTAAAGACATTTTGTCGCATAAAATCTCTGGAATCAGATATTGAATAAACGATTAGAAGATTGAAAACTGAATTTTAAAAATTTAAAGAATAAGAAATCATTTACCGATTGCTTGATGCGATTGATTGACTATTTGTGGCAATTTTGACGCTTCACTTTCAGCCACGATTTTCATCAAAATATCATCCATTTCAATCAGAAAATAGCCGCTTATTTGAACAAGGAAACAGTAAAAAATCTGGTAGATGCTAATTCAGTGCAATAAATAAATTATTTAAAATATAATTTCAAAAATTTGTTTAATCGCCAAACATATGGAAAAGAGTTGTCAACATTTAAATCCCAATAGAATTAGTTTCCATAGAAACCAAACAAATCAATAAAAGCTTATCCAATAGAAAACGTAATGCTATTTAAATCAAAATAAATCCCTAAATACTTATCTCTAATGTTATTCAAGAGATTAAGTAATCAATTGATTTAAATCCCTTTTTAACGTTTGTTATGAACGATATTTCGTAATAGGATTTCAAATTTAAAGGTCACATAAATTAGATTTGTTTTGATTTTAATGTTTTGTTTTGAATTATTTATTATTGAATTTAAAATATATTTAAATTTTAAGTAATGTTCAGGAAATTTAATAAATTGAAGCCATGCAATTTGAATTATTTTACGCCAGACACATTTTTATTCAAAGCTAACCTTGGAAATTGTTTGAAGAATTCGATCAATTTGACCAAGAGTAAGGAATTTGCCAGAAAAGCGGTTTTTCTCAATGGATATTTGATTTTCAGAGAGATATGTGTCGAGTCATTCAAATCTGCTGAAGGTATACACCGATAGTATAGACAGTAAGGAATTGAAAGAAGACTTGGATCAGTTGGAAATTGTCGAACGATTGGATCAATTGAATAAGCAATTGATTGGTTACTCACCAGAAAAGCCTTCATTTTTCGATAAAGTATTTAAGCGAACGTCAAATAAGAAACAGAATTCACGGGTAAAAGGACTGTATTTGTGGGGATCTGTCGGATGCGGCAAAACAATGCTTATGGACTTGTTTTATGATAACTGTACCGTCGATAAGGACCTTAAAAGAAGAGTTCATTTTCACTCATTTATGATTGACTTCCATAACAGTAAGCGTTTGCCATAAAAATGATTAAATTAACAAATATTTTATGCCTTTCCTGCAGGACTTCATCGGTTAAAGAAAGAGCACAAATCGAGTCAAGCATTCAATCCGATCGCAAGCGTCGCTCAATCACTATGTGAGGAGTCGTGGCTCTTATGTCTGGACGAGTTTCAGGTGACGGACATCGGAGACGCTATGATTCTTAAACTATTGTTCGAAGAACTGTTCACCAATGGAATCGTAATGATTGCCACTTCCAACCGACCGCCCGATGGTATGCAACAAATCACTCAATTGATTACTAATGAAATATTCCATCAGATCTTTATAAGAATGGTCTTCAAAGAAGTAATTTTTTGCCATTCATTCCACTGTTGAAGAAAAACTGTAAAGTCTTGTCTCTGGACTCAGGAATCGATTACAGACAGAGATCTCTGCCATCGCGACAACAGATCTATTTTCTGTAAGAGTTTGACTCAAATGTCGGTTCAATTCTTTTGATTTCATTTTCCATCTGAAGAAATGAAGATAATTCAGACAAACAATTGGACCGGTTGTTCAAAATCTTAGCCAATCGGGAAACCGATACAATTCGTCCAAAAACATTGACAATCAAAGAAAGAAACGTCACTTTCAGAAAAACCTGCGGTCGGGTCGCGGACTGTACTTTCGATGAACTCTGTGATCGGGTCAGACATTTGTCGTTATTCATAAACCCCTTCATTGAAAATTGAAATTCTTAGCAAACAAACTAACCTCTCATTTGTTATGTTTCAGCCATTGGGTGCTATCGATTACCTGACAATGTCTCAGTTGTTCCACACAGTCTTCATTCGAAACATACCACAAATGTCTTTACTGAAGAAAACCCAAAGTCGAAGGTTTATAACATTAATCGACACATTTTATGACAATAAAGTTCGGGTCCTGTTCTCAGCTGAAGTACCACCAAATCAACTCTTTCTGACCAAAAAAGTCAACGAAGAATCAGAAGACATCGATGACGACAATAGAAAACTAATGGATGACTTAGGAATCAAATTGGGAACTGTAAGGATACTCACAATCATGTCTTGAATCTTAAACGTAGATAATTACCACTCTTTCAACACTTTAGGAGCACTCGAAGGCCAGTATATTCAGCGGCGAAGAAGAAGTGTTTGCATTCGAGCGGACCATATCTCGGATCACAGAAATGCAAACCGAAGAGTATTGGAAGGCAAGAGAAGTGGTCTCTTAATAGCAATTTCTACTAGTCTTTCAACCAATTTATAACTGAATTAATCGCAAAACAATCGGATTAAAAAAGGGAACGACTCACTAATCCATTGAATGAAACATTTATTCATTTCATTTAAATGCTATCAAAAATTAGTTATAATATAATTGTTATATTGTCTTAAAAATTTTCGGACAAATTGGTGTTTGAATTAAATATAATATAAATAATGAACTAATAATCGATAATAAGTGGTATATGTTTGTGATCACAGCTTTTCAATGCCTTTAAATCGATTAAATCGAATCGGAAACAGTTTTTTAGATATAATTACAGATAAAATTGAGAATTAAAATCGAACCGAAACTACAAACGAGTGAAACAATCGATTATTAGTTCAATTAATTTAAAAACTAATTTTGTCTTAATTTAACAAATGATTAATGGGCTGCAAGTCTGGCGTGTGCTTTGAATTTTCTAACCCGGCCCCGACTGCTGACCGCTTGATCATTGAGGTGAGCACCGGACACGTTGTCGTATTCAAAGTCTTCGTCGTCATACGTATATTTGACCCGATCTTTGCCGCTATTCCGCGAACGTGTCTTTATTTTTGGCGAATCGATGCCGAAATAGCGGTCACCACTACTCCGTTTCCGCAGACCTAAACTAACTTTTCGGAGGTCTTCGTCTTCGTATCTGGTCCTCCAAGTTGTCTGTCGTTTACGTTGAGATCGTTTTGTCCTCAATTTGATGCTCTGATCAGACAAATAGCTCTGATCAGAGACTTCAGTGACCCCCGGACTCAGTGAATGCTCGGTCACTGTCGAGGACTCATTGCTATAATTCGAATGACTACTTCCCGCCGACGATGACTGAGTCGATTCGCTTTCTTCTGAAGCTTTCAGTCGTCCTCTTCTGGACATAACAGCGCCATTAGTCCTTTCCTTATGTCGCGGAGGCATAGAATAAGTGTGTTCTGAGAATGAAGTCCTAAGATCTCGTCGACGACTAATATAAGAAACCATAAAATCTTTTATTCATAGAAATGAAAAGTAGTTTCCGTACCGAACGGGTGACGTCTTCTTCGAGCGTTCATCCAATTCGTTCTCAATTTCAGTGGCGTCGGTGTCGGTCTCGTGTTTGGACTGACTTTTGTCATCTTCTATCTCTGTATCGCTATCGAAATGTTTGATGGGTTCTTCGTCATCAACAGTCTCCTCCTCATCGATGGCAAACGCTTCTACAGTCTCTTCTTTTTCAGTTTCTTCGTCTGTTTCTTCTTTGATGACCCGTTTTCTGCCTCTTTTTGGCAAATTGTTAATAGTTTTATCAGTTCTTTCGACAGACTTTTCTTTATAGACAGAACTCCTCGAAGATCTGAAACTCAATTTAGTAGTTACACCGTTTTTCCTGAGGTTTCCTAATTTATTCTTCTTTGGCGACGACTTGGATGTCAGGCCTCTTTTCCTACCATTTAGTTGACTAGACTTACTTCGACTGGAATAGCCAGAAGTCGAAGGAAGACTCATATCGAATGTGGGAGACATCGAGGACGAGAGGGCACGTCTCCGACTGGATTACAAATTCAATGAAATGAGCGACTAATTAGTTACCGAGGGATAGGTCTTACCGTTTGCCATTCGGTGATCCCTTATTTGGTGACCGCTTTGTTGCTATGGGTGACAAAGGAATCGGTTTCCTTCGATTCGATATAATACCTCTCTTGAGATTACTCTCGTATTTAAGGTTCGATCGATGGCTGGAAAGGATTCGACGGAACTTCTCGTCAAAGAGATTGGAGAGACGGACAGTCATTGAATAGATTCGCGACTTTTTGTTTGTATTATAAGATTTCGAGTTAACGAATATTAATCGCATATCTTTACAGAACTCGTGAGGACTGTCATAAACATCTGATATTAACTGTTCCTTAACTGTCGTCAAATCCATTGGAGTGTCAATAACTTGAGAATAGTCTGGATATTGAATGGGATCGACGGGTGACCTAAAAGGAGAGGAGTCTTCTCTGTCGAGAATGTAATTTAATAATTCGAGACAATTCTGTTTCCAAGATTTTGGTTCATATGACTCATTCTCTTTCCTCCTCTTCTTCTTCTTTTCTCTAATTTCAACGGAAGCGTCCGAATCAGAACCGGAACGCTTTATAATCGAAAAAAGAAGCAATTCATAAATCAGGACATAAACACAATCGATGGAATACATACCCTTCTCTTTCGTCTTTGGGATCGCCTCACTTCAGTCGAGTCGTCTTCATCTTTGCTCTCTTCAGTCTCAGCCGGTTCTTCAAATTGTTGGCAGTTTTCAATGAGATCCAGATATATAGACATTGGATCGTAGCATAACTGGTGTTCAATGAAACGTATGATCAGAGCTGTGATCAGTTTAGCCTTTTTCACGATTTCACTGCCCGTCTCATTGAAGTGTTGAGCATTCAATTGGATAAACTGAGCGTCAAATTTAATGGCGTCCACTCTTCGGTAGAAGTGATTCTCCAGTCGAGACTTTATTGTCGACAAGTCCATGGGATAGGCGATCATCATTCCATAGACGGGGTGTAGGTTCAGATCTACCGGAACGAGAAACTCTTCGGCCTGAGAGACATCCATAATACGCACCAGACCTGAACATAAGACAAAATTAAAATCTCATTTACAATAATAGGCAATGTTTACCTTCGAGAATGCGTTGACATTCCTGTGCTTTTCCCAATTCAGGCCACTCTTCATAATTGGAAACATTGAAAGCGAGTCTCTCCTCATCGGTGACGGCAACGCTTTCAGTACGGTTTTGAGGCAGTGTTTGTTCATTGATGGGCTCCAAATCCCAGGGGCTTAAGAACTCGGAGTCTCCGTTCGCCCAAAGGATTTCAAAGCACTGGAAGTGTGTGAAGGGAGACGACTCTTTAAGGCATTGAATGGTACCAAACCACCACTTGTCGTCTATTGTCGACCGGAACTCACTGCCGACTTTCCACTCTCTGGAAATGGACAGGTCGTAGATCTGCTTCAAAATTATAAAATCGACGACATTCTCGACGTCGTGATAGCGGACAGAGAAGTGGGCGTTAGTCTGCTCGTTGGTCTGGGGGTCGATGGCAATCATTTTGACTGTGACCAGTCGGGGCGGCTTCACATCGTATTTGATGTCAACTATTTTGGCAAAGATCTCATCGCTCTGAGAGCCTCGTATTTTGCATGGCTTTAAGTTAGGATTCATTGAATATATCTTTAGTTCCCGAACTTTGTCGATGTAGTGCTGATGACCAGAGCGGAAGTAAACCACTTCGTCGCCCATTTGCGGAAAATAAGGCGTCTTTTTCGGGTGACAATCAGTAAACCAGTCTTTAAATGGAAAACAATATTAGATTAAAACAGAATTGAAGGCAATCAGAGAATGTAATACCCGGTGGACGGAAATCTTCGGGCAATTCCTTGAAAGAGTTGTATTTCTCCTCTAACTGTTGTTTTTTAATGGTTTCACGCATTTTCTTTGCCTGCTTTTTACCCAAACGTTTAGGCCGTTCCATTCTTTCCCCACTTTCATCTCTTTCTTCTTCACTAGCACTGGAGGCGTTTCTGCGCCTTGGCCTGGAAGTTGAGGGCATGCATGCGCCCCACTCTGATTCTTCCGTTTCCTCACTTGTCGAATCAGACGAAGTGTCCGCCCATTCTTTATCTCCCGTGTAATCACTGTCGCTGTCATCGCTCAGGTCCTCAGGATTTTCATAATCTGTAATACCGTTATGTCTAGCATCGGGTCTTCGCGCATATCTGTCCCTATGGCCGGACTGTCTGACTCCCTGTCTCTGTTGAATTATTCTTCGTTTGCGTCGAGTGAAACGCTCTTCTCTGATGGCGAGCTTCAGGTTAGTGGAGGCGTCCTCTACTTGCGGTCGTTTCCGTCTCTCTTTGGTGAAAAAGGCTTCCTCTGCCTCGGCGTTAGACATGGACTTATTCTTAGCCTTTTCTGCCTCTGAAGTAGTCAATGGTCTGACGACCATTTTCTTGGCCCAAATGGGGACCATTTGATTCAAGTTGCGGTCGCGGGACATGAAATTAGCCGGTTGTCGAACACCTTCTACAGCACCTGATCTGCGCGAACCGGCATTTCTTTGAGTTCCTGATGAATGTCTGGCGCGCGGAGAGGACTGGCTTTGAGCTTCTCTTTGGTCATGATAGCCTGGCGGTGGTTGAGCGGTATAGTCGTGTTCGTGATTCAGTCTTCTCTGTTCTCTTTGCAGTCTTTGAATCATGTCGTCGATTGTCGGTCGTAAGGGATGTGGTGACAGTGCAGATGAATACTGTTGTGGACCTAATGGCTCGACCGGTGCCAACACTTCGGCCACATCTGCAGATCAAAACAATTGAAGTTAGATTAAAGAAAATAATAGTGATGTCAATACCGTTGCCATTGGCGTTATGTACGGCCACATACGGCACTAATTGCGAATCCGAACAGTTTTCTCTTCCAGGAACTAAACGTTGATAATTAGGAGGATATGGATTGCCGTCAATGTCCACCAGAAAGGGAGGTGGCATTAGATGAGGTGCACATTGGGTCTGTTCGTCAATTGCGTACTGATTGCTGTCCCGAATCACAGGTCGATAGTCGGTATGGAAGAAGACCTGATCCGGCAGTTTTTGATAGGGTGCGGACGACAGCATTCCAAAAAAGGCCAAATGACCATGGCTATCTGTAGATGCGAACATGAAGCCATCCGGTGAAAATTTACAGTCAAAGACAGCGCCATGACCCTGGCCATCTATCGAATTATAGAACTGCACACACAATGGCGTCAAATAAACATCAGATAAAGCATTGTGTCATCACTTACTGTTCTGATTGCATTCCCTGTTAGGATATCCCATAAGATGATAGCACCGTCGTGTCCGCCCGACAAAAAAAGACGAGGGTCTTTAGGATGTGCTTCTATTACAAACACTTCATCTTCATGTCCATACAAAACATGCTTCAATTGTCCGGTTTGTGAGAACCAGACTTTTAATGAATGGTCACTAAGAGAAGTGATAACGAAGAGGTCATCACAGGTCCAGCCAACCATAGAAACCCTAATTTTTCTGGTTATCTCTTCATTGATAGGAGGACTGTCTGGCAATCGTTCATTCATTTTAAGAGGTATATTATGCCAGTGCTGTCTCTCGAAGTACCAGATGTGGGCGACACCGTCTTTGCTGCCGGAGACGAAGCGAGTGCTCAGATTACTGAACTGAATACTGTCGACATGATCTGAATGCTGCTCTATTTCTAAGATTTTTGAAGGACCTGACGGTCCTGTGATATGATACACACGCAGGTAGTTATCGGTAGAGCCAACCGCTAGAAACACACCACCAGAAGAGAATGATGAACAGACTAACTGTGAGCCCGGTTTATGGCGTTCCGTAAATTTGATTGGTTTGCTTTGGAACTCATCAGTACTGGAGTTGTATTTCCAGAAACAAATGCACCCGTCGTTTGCAGTCGACACTAAATACCGGTTGTAGTCACGGGCCAGCGGACAGAACTTCACTGAAGTAATGGCGCCGTTGTGTCCGCTGAGGACAGTGATGGGCGCAGTTGTCTTCAGACACCAAACTCTTATCATTTTATCACAACTTCCGGCAGCTATTAATGTGTTTTCATAATTGATGGTTAGGTCCGTTATCTCATTAATGTGTCCACGAAGTGTTGACAGGAGTCGCCCGTCAGTTGCTGACCAAATCTTGACCAGAGAGTCGTCGGCGCCCTAACAGACAAATACATTGAATTAATGAGTTGGTCAATGGGTTTGGATGTGTCTCACAGTGAATATATATCGACCGGTTCTGTCGAATGAGACACAATATACAGAGGAGAGGTGTCCCAACAGTCGACGATACCGTATGAACCGTTCATAGCATTTAGTGGGCAATAGTTGTCTTTGAGAGAGAGGTCCGCTGTTTTCACGTGATATCAATGAAAGGGTAGCGTTTGCCGGATGGGAGGCCATAACCGCACTCGACGGCAACATTTGGGCCCCGTTTCGGAATGAACTCAAATGTAAACTGGATTTGAATCGATTTCTATCATAACTATTGTTTGGATCCCTAAGTAGTGATTGTCTGCCGGCGCCCAGAAGTGATGAGACGCCTGTAACCGATGGGGGGACCACTCCATCCAAGATCTTATTGATCTTTTCGACGATTTGCTTCAAATGGTTGGCCGTAATGTGAGTATTGTGTCGGTCGACATCTGCAAAGGTAGTGTTGTGCTGACCACCCGTCCAATCGAAGCGCTTCGGTAAGAGACAGTTCTGTTCGATCTCTTCTTTGAGAAGCTGTGCCGAACGGTGACAGGGACCGCACTCCAGATATTTGGCCACTAAGTAATACAGCTCTGCAAACACCAGACAATCAGACATCAGACAACTGTTCAACTTTTAAGGCACACTATTTGGGCCAAACCTTCTTTGGCCAACACTACTACTCACCCGACTCTATATTAGATGAAGACATCATTTGATCCGATGATAAACACAACACAATTGATGAGAACAACGGAGAAATTATTTGACAGTAATTTTTATTTAATCATTTCCTAAATGTTTTCCAATGTTTTCAATGCAGTACTCAATACAATAGAGTTTTGTAGTTTAGAGCGCAATATATAGGAACTGGAAAATGGTTACCAACTATACAATCGACTCCCAGTTTTATTAACTCTATTTACATATACTATTTTTCTTGATAATAAACTAGCTAAATATTTTTGGATATTATTTTTAAAAATTAAATAATTATTTTTTATTCAAATTATCTTTAACTTAGACTCTTGATTTAATTAGTATTTGAAATAATATTTTTGAAAGCAAGAGTCGATTGTACTGGAGCTCATAAATTTTTGCCTTTCAGTCTATATGTAATGCTTTGCTTAACGTTAAGCAGTCGTCTGTGAAAAATAGTGCCAAAAATATCACTGATATTTTTTTGAACTCGGAATGTTAGTCTTATTTAAATTCAGGAATTTATGCTAGATTAATTGAAATAAAATCTAGTTCAAACATGATTTTGGGAATAAGCTGGACAAATTAACAAATTGGTGAGAGTGCCAGAAAGAGTTGGCGTATGAATATCTGTTTGTCAATAGTGTTGTGAGGCTTTAAAAACATTCATTAATACTATTACAAAAAAATAATGTCTTCGATGTCGTGGTTTAAGGAAACGAAGCCATCATTCCTCGAGAGGCTCTGTATGAATGTCTTAAAATGTGGACCTATTCCAAGGCATGTGGCCTTCATAATGGACGGCAACAGAAGATATGCGAAAAAGTTGAATCTACAGACAATTGATGGCCACAAAGAGGGCTTCGAGAGGATGACGCAAATGCTGGAGTGGTGTCTGGAACTGGGCGTCCAAGAGGTCACTGTCTACGCCTTCAGCATTGAAAACTTTAAGCGACCCAAAGAAGAAGTCGACAAATTGATGAGTTTCGCCAAAGAGATGTTCCAGAAGTTAATCGAAGAAAAAGACAAACTCAACGAAACCGGAAAATCTGTTCGAGTTTTCGGTGATTTATCGCTTCTGCCCGAAGATATTCAGAGACTGGTGGCCGACATTGTTCTGTCCACACAACAGAACCGGGAAAAAGTGCTAAACATTTGCTTCGCTTATACTTCCAGACATGAGATCAGTAATGCTTTAAACGAATTAAGGATTTGTGTCCAAAAGGGACTCATTCTTGAATCAGATATCACTGAAACATTGATTTCCAAGTTTTTATATACAAGTCATTCGTCAGAACCGGACCTTTTGGTGCGCACATCGGGTGAGGTTCGTCTGAGCGACTTCTTGTTATGGCAGACAAGTTATAGTGTGATCGCATTCGCCAATGTCTTGTGGCCCGAGTATACCATTTGGGACTTATTCTCAGCTATTCTTTATTATCAAAGAAATTGTAGTTCAGCTAAAAGTGCGAAACAGTTTCACGACAGCAGAAGGAAAGCCATTGAAGACCAGTTATTGAACGAAGAAATACAGTCAAACACTGATTTAGAAACGGAGCTCTTCCTCTCAGCAAAGAAGGAACGCATAAATAAATGTTTGTCTCATTTAGAGAATAAACGACTAAATCAATTGAAGTCAATGGTCGACAGAGGGATAGCCGTTCAAAGTTGAGATCAAATTTCAATTATGTGATCAAAAGAGAGAATTAATTTTAAATTTTAATTAAATATATTTTTATTTAAATCTTGTAAAAGTGGTGAACCGTTTTATATATATATTAGGTCTACAATAAAGTCTTAGAGAAATAAAATATTGGAAAATTTATTCAATAAAAACAAAATCAAATTCATTTAATGGTTTGAGAAATTGAAAATTATTTTTAAATTCATTTCCCTGTCTTTTGGTCAACTCTTTTCCGGTGACTTTGGCTTTTTAGTGGTGTCTTATCCTTCTTTTCAGATAACTGTTCCTTTTTATGACTCTGAGCTGAACAACAATTTAAAAAAGTAAATAGTACTCAAAGACTCAAAGTAAAAGCAATAACGAAAAATTAAACTTGTCTAAAACTTTAAGTTTTCAATTTATTAATTAAGTTAATCTAGATTATTGAATCATCTATTCTTTATGCATTTTTTTTTCAAGTTTCACGGACTTTCTATCCGTGGTCATCGTATAGATATCTTGAAAAATGATCTCATGCTCGCAACCATTTAATTTATTGATGAATTCTGTTTTTGATATTTCAATTTGATTCGCGAGCAGTCGTTGATTAGAAATTTCAATTATTACTATTATTTAATTTTAATTAAAAACGTCAAGAATTTCAACAGTTTTCTGACCACTAAATCCCTGATCCAAACAATGAACAAATATCTAATTCCTGTCGTCCTTTTCGGTAAAGATTTAATAAAATATTCTTTGATTTAAGACCAAGACTTACTCTCAATTGTTAGCATCGTTTGTCTCTTTTTTCCATTTGAATGAAACGAAAGACTTTTGTGAAGCCTTTGAGGAGAATAGCTTTGAGATCTCTTATGGATTTCGGAGAATAAGAAGCGACAATCCTTACATGTTGTATGTCTTCATAGATCAAAGATATTGGAAATTGCAATACATAGACGACGAGAACGACCAGAGAAAAGAAGTCAGATTTCAGTCAAATGAAAGCCAAAAAAACGATTGGTTTGGAAACCAATATTCAATGGCTCTCTGTGTCTATGAGAAGAGGAAAAAGGACTGCACTCCATATCTGTTGGATGTAAGACAAGTAACAATAATTTTCTGATAATTCAATGAATTACTTCTTAGAAATTAAACCAAGTCTGGAATTACGGAACACTTTATTTTCGCCGCCATTTTTTGAGACTAAAAGGGAATTACAAGACAACTAATCTGACAAACAATATAACCGATGAAATAGGATTTGTTCCCAATTGGGGACAAACGGAGAAGAAATTAGTCATTCTATTCAGTCAGAGACCAACAGTTGACTATAAGATTTATGAAATGGAAGAACAAAACCCTATTCCCAGTTCACCAATAGATAAAGAAAAGGCTGAACACAAGTCTTTAAAGTATTTATCTTCTAAACCAACAGTTGTGGCCATATTCGGACAATACAGTCAAAAAGATTATGAACATGATAAAGATTCGGGTCATGGAGTAGTAATATTGTTTAAAGAGGGAAATGCTCTCAAATATTGCTATACCACTACCAAAATACTTAGTGATGAGGTTAGACATTAAGGGTTAACTTTCATACAAATATAATTTAATGTTTAATATGTCTGCCATTCAGTGCAAACCACAAAATCTAAAAGTTTTGGTCGACTGCGAAAAAAGGATTAAAGTGACGATAAATACCAGTAAAACGACAGAAGGACAGACTCC
>JAQIWP010001624.1:0-14041 GCA_034695525.1 Euzetes globulus
TTTGTTTAGATTTTATTTTGTCGCTCAAATGATTACTGAATCTTAAGTTTTAGTTTAGAATAATGTTTACGTAATTTTGAGTTCAATTCAATAATTTTAATGACAAAAAAAGTATTCAACGACTTTTTCGATACTAATATTTACCAATAATTTATGTTTAATTCAACACTTAATTCATTTAAATATTTCTCTCAAATTCTATTAACACATTTCATGAAAAATTCATTTGGATTTTATTAAATTTTTTTTTACTATAATTTTATTGTTTATATCTTTCATTCTTTTATCACATAATTTACGGATTAATGAAAAGACGTAAATCATTAGAAATATAATCATTTCAAAAATTTATTCAATTTGAATATTTAGACAAAAATTTTAAATGTGTTATAATGTCTAAAATTTATCTAATTTTCTACTTTTTTTTTATCGCACAACTGATGTCAAATTGATTACAATTAATGATTATTTATCTTAACCTAAATATAATCGGTTTTCACTTAAATTTGAAAAAATGTATTTTTTGTTCTCAATTTGATAACAAAAGTTTAGTTAAGAATTTAATTATCAGTTCATATGAAAAGCTATTAATCATTAGTCAAATCCTTAAACGTTTTTTCCAATTAGTTTTGTTTTAATGACAAAATGATTTTTGAAAAACTATAACTAATTTTCTTGTTTTTAAAAAATTAAATGAGAAAAGTGTGAAATCAAAAAAAAATGTTTTATTCTTGTTTTCAAATGTTAATTAACTGTTTTATCGCCATCTTATCAGTTATTGCTTATTAAGGATAATTGAGCTTGGAACAATTATTCAATTGCTCTTAGCTATTTAGCCATTCAAAATCAATCAATAATGTGTTTTGTGTTTAGTTTAAATGTTATTTATAGGATCTGTCGATTAAGACGTTGTTTCAAATCAGTATTCAGATCTTGTATTTAGTTTTAGACCCCTTTCCTATCTTTCAAATGTCATTGAAGTCATTTAAACAAAACATTTTCCAAACTTGAATTCAGAGAAGTTTTGTTCCATATTATGAACACTTTTTTCTTATTTATTATTCAAAACTATATTCAAGTTTTGATCTGTTGTTTGAAATTTTCTTTTTCAGTCTAATTCTATGCAATTATTTTGCGAATATTTTTAATATCATTTCTTGTTTTTCATCTCAAATGATGTCGAATAAAGTGATTAAATAGTTTTTAGTCAAATGACTGGCATTTGTTTATCTCTCAATCAGATATATCTGTAATGTATTTGTTCTGAATATCAATGATTAGCAATATTTCCATTGAATCGTAAATTATGTTTAGTTTTTGTTTTGTTAAACTTTCTTCCCGTCAAAAATGACTATAAAAATGCTATTTTTGATCAAATCCTCTGTTGAACTACAAAACCCAACTATTCATAGGTCTAAACCCTGTTTATAGTTTAGATTAGTTGACATTTACTGTTATTTAAAGAATATTTGACCGACATTCTCGATTCTTTCATTGATTCCAATGCTATTAAGCCTTGGGATAATTCTTACGAATCGTTTGAAACAGAAGTTATTGTTTTGTGAAATCAATTAATATTTCATTTGCTGTTTGAATAATTCATTGAAAGACGAGACAGAAAAGCGAGTTATCATTCATTCCTTTGAGAGCTTACTCGAAATTACACAAAATTTACTCTTTTCAAGTGTCGTTAGTATTATCGCTGATCTTCGGCTACTATTTCCATAATATACGGCAAAAAAGTATTCAGTTTTATCTTCTTTAAGCCATATTATAATGTACAGATTTTCACTGAAATGATAGCCTGGTATTTTAAGATAAATAACCAGGCTTATTTTCGTTATGAAAAGTTGTCTCATAAAAATTGTTTAATCAACAAAATGGGAATTTCAAACCTTTTCCCTTTTACTTTGGTGGAGTAGAAGGTCAAATAAATCAAGTTGAGTTTTATTCAGCCACTTCTGGTTGCTTTATCTCTCCAATTATATCACTTTTGAAAATTGTCTCGATTATCACTTCTCGATTTGGAATTAATTTCAAATTTAAAAGATTAATACCTGAGTTAATAAGACATTTAGTATAAATTTCATTCCACACTTACTAACAGAGCGTCCAATTTTAGTCATTCAACTATTTTTCATCGATTAATATCAGGTTAGAATAGCTACTACTACCATAATTCATCCGCAAATATAATTTGTTAAATTTTTTTTATTCAAATAAGACAACACAAGAACATGGATTGAAGATTCAAAAACAATATTTTAATGAGTGAACACAAATTAATTAAATGTTTAATAACTTCATAGTCGGGTCAAACTATTCTCAAACTAATGCTTTTGATACAGGATTTAAAAGTTCATTGAAGAATTTTCAGTTTATAGATAAATTACACCTGCTACTTATTGATACTCATTAAAATAATTGGCCCCAGAGGTGGGTACCAACCCGGGTTATATTCAATAATTGAACAAGCAAGGTCAGTTATACAGGCTCACGGAATCAAGGATGAAATGGATAGTCCAATTTAAATCTATTTTTAACAATCTATGGTTAAATAATAGGAAACAGCTTAGATTCTTCAAAAAAAAAAAGAACTTGTAAACCTTTTAAATCAGGTGGACAGTTTTTGGCTACCACTTTATAAATAACTATAATTGGAATCTTTGGTTATCAATAATAACTGTGAAATTAGTCTCAAGCAGTTATTCAACTATTTTTAATCAATTATCGCCAAAAATATGTAAACATTAATTCCAAAGTTTAGAAATTAAATGAAGAAATTTATTTATCGAATGTAAGAAATTATTATTACAGTTTGGACCCAAATATCTAATTATTTGATTTAAATTTCCTATCGTTTTGTTCATTTATTCAGTAATCAACTGATGAGTTCATTGAATGAATGAATTAATAGATCTGTTTTCTCCACATTTTTTGCTTTTTTAGATTTGCACAAACATTTCGATTATATGGGATGCACATCCCCTCTCCCTCCCTCCCCCTGCAATCTGGTTGAAGGGTGTGATAAGTGTTATGTTTTCTGTCGTTATGCCATTCATTCATCACTCGTTCAGTACTCTATCTTTTTATATCTGCTGTCTGTCCTCTAAAACAGTGGTTTTGACAGAAGAAAGAGATGAGTCATACGATAATTATGTGATTATAGAGATTATAGACATAAAAAGTTAGAGATTATTGTCAAACAATGTGAGGCTATGCTTACAATCCAATGAAAATATCTAATAAACATTAAGTGGAAAATGACTGCAATTTCCCAATATTTGAGCTCTACTTCTGTTTTGACTTAATCTGGTTTGAAATGACAGAAAAATGCAAAGCTTGAGAGACTGGTCTACCGGTGATGCGTAAAAATGGTTGTCTATCACTTTGACATCAGTTTAAACACTGAATTCTTGTTAACAATTTATTTGTTCACAAAAAAAACTATTTGCCGCTGTCTTTGACGCAAATGATCCGATGTTTTCTTTTCGGTATTCTCTTTGATTATCAAAAACCTAATGTTATTTTAAAGTTTTATTATTTTCTTAACTAATAACTAATATCCAAAAAATATTGAATAGTTTCGCGTTTTTGTTGCATAAAAGTCATCAATAAAAAAGTCTTTTCAATAATTTTTATTAGAAATTTCTGTAGAGATGCCATAAAAGAGGATTTCATTGAAATTTATTGCATTAGTTTTGTTCGTCGTTTTATTAAATTTTCATTATTTTCTAGACATTCAGTTCCGTTTTCATAGACATAATCCCAATGAGTGGAAATTGAAGTCTATTTCCATGCTATAATCGAGGCAGTTTTGTTGCCTAATAGAAATATTTGCTATTGCGTTGAAATATATTACCTTAAATTATCCATTATTATTATTACCTATTATTATTATTATTATTATTATTATTACTATTTGACAAACAAAGGCATTCTGGTTAAAATGAATAAAAAGAAAATGCAATTTTATGTTCTTCATATTTGATAAAGGTTACAATAGAATCAAATATTTTAAACCTGTCAACTGGTTCAATTTTAACATCCTTTCTGTTATATACATCTATGGACAACATATAGTCACTCGAGTCTATCGGCAGAATATCTCACTTATTATCGCTCTATTGTCCGTACATTAATTTGATTAACTATTTTCTTTACCTGAATGCTCTTGTTTGTGTGTAGCAAGGTAATTTAAATATTCATTTGTTCTCTTTTCAATGATTTACAGCTCCTAACCATCGAATGATACGTTTATTCATTCATTTTCTAAATTAAGTTTTTTCTCATTTATTTATTGTCTTTGAATGAGTCGTTAGTTTTGTTTCCAAACAATTATTTCAAATCAATCACTCAATAAAAACTGAAATCTCATTAAATGTTTGGATTTGTATTTAGTTTAATACCGGATATCAAATGTTTAATCGATTGTTTGAATTACAACTTCTTGTTTCGAATGATAAATGTTTGGATCTCTGGTTCCGAATAACTCATGAGTTGTCGATCAAAGCTATTCTTTCACTTGACTGATGACTAATCACTCCATTATGTTATGTTATTATTATTTTTGGTCAAACCTTAACTATATTCAAAAGACATGTAATTTTTTCGAATACACAAACTCTTTGAGCTATAAATTACTTGAATTGAAATAAAAAATTTAATAAAACTTTTACTCTTTATTAAGGAGGAGGTGTGAGTACAGGCAAAATACTGCAGAGATTTCCTGAGAAGGATTGGGATGACTCGCCTTTTATCGATTCCATCGAAATGGTATTTAACAAAATTGAAACATCTTTTTAGTTTTGTTTCTAACTCTTCATTAATATTTAATATTTTCGTTACATTTTCTATCATTTATTAAATATTTTATTTATTATTATTGCAAACCTTCACATGTTTTGGGAAACTTTTTCTGTAGTTTTAGTGAATAAATGAATGTCTAATGAAATTATTGAATGGAGAAAATGATAATTCGTTACCATTTAATAGAATTGAGCTCTTATTCAGTCCTTTTAAGGCCATTTACAAACAAACATAAAAAGTTATTACGAAACGTGTCTTTCATTCAAAGATCAATTGAACAACTAATCAGGTCTTTAATGACATCTAAGTTTTGACCAAAATTGCAGATAATTCCTTAATGACAGTCATTTTGATAGAAAGCATTTATAATCAGGGCTTTCCTTATTTCTAATGATGTTTAAAATGAGAGACTAATTGACTATAATTATGGGAACAGTTCTGTCAGCCCCAGAAGTGGAGGCTTTCCTCCCAACAACAGCCGCCGTCGTTCTTCGTGTTTGTCTTGACGGACATCGACGCGAACCGACACTATTGTGCGAGTCTTTCATTCAACGAACCCATTGCTATTCAGCCAATCAAACACGACGACGAAGACATTGATGACGAGTCGATCACATCGATCGACGGCTCAACAAATGCCTTATGTAATGGTTCTCAACACCACTCGATAATGTACGCCCCCAAGTGTTTGGTACTGGTCTCCAGATTCAACTATAAGGAAACCCTAAAGGTTTGGCCAATTGTTAAGTCAACTAATATTTGACTGATTGTTTTGATTGAAGAATTGTCTGACAATCATTTACACGGCATATATCGATAATATGGACGTTTCCATGGAAGTGCTTATCAGTAATATCCTCGCCTGTGTTGATATCCCACCGCCAGGTATTCCCATCCTATTATCATTTTGCTGTTCATTATCTGATTGAGTCATTCATTAACCTCTTATCTATTGATTTGTTTTTCTAATCGAATCATTTAATTGGTGTCCAATCAGGTGGTCCTCAAATCCGATTCTCAATTGGCGCCGGCGATCGCCAATCCCTTCAGCCACCCCTTAGTGCGACCATTCCTGTCACTCAAACAACAGTTTATAACCTGTTCGAACAGTTGGGCATTCAATCGGTGGTAAATCTGGTCTGTGCGGCAATGACTGAACATAAGATTCTGTTCCACTCCCGGTCGTACTCACGACTGCACGACGCCTGTCACGCACTGACAGCACTCATGTACCCATTTGTCTACAATCATATTTACATTCCTTTACTGCCCTCACCTCTAATCGAAGTGCTGTCAACGCCCACACCTTTCCTAATGGGAATTCATTCCTCTCTGAAAAACGAAGTCACAGATCTTGTAATTAATTGTTTTCCCAAATAATTATCAAAATTACTGACAAATTGTTTTGGGGTTCAGTTGGACGTAATAGTAGTGGACTTAGACGGGGGTTCGGTCACTGTTCCCGATTGCCTACGAGTGCCGCGCTTTGATGAGCCTCTCTATTCTCAACTGATTACTCATTTATGTTATGTCATAAGACCGCAACTCATTCAAGCAGACGACGCATTTCCCTCTAGTCTTTACAAACCATCTCCGCCTCACTTTTTGGTACAAAACTCTCAAATCATTACCAAACTCTTCAAACATTAAATTCTTTAATCTATTTGTAGGATAAGGAGATCAGAGCCATATTTGTTCGGACGTTCGCTCAGATACTTCAGGGCTATCGGTCCTGTCTGACAATCACTCGCATTCATCAGAAACCAATCATTACTTTTCATAAAGTGATTGAAATTTTCTATTATTTCTAAAATTATTAACGTTTTGATCGATGTTTTCAATGAAACAAATTTCTAATCGATTCGTGTATCTCTTGTTCTCCCACTTTAGGCCTCATTTCTGGGCCAAAGAAATTTGGTTGAAAACGATTTCGTGGTTCGACTCCTTGACTGTATGTTCTTCATTACGTTCGTTCAGGAAAGGGGTCTGCCATACAGGCAGTGCGATCTCTTCGATGAGGTTATCAATCATTGAGTTTTGATGTGTTTCTAATTTTAATTTTTGTGGCGACAGTTGTATTCATCGCTTCAAAGTATGTTCAAAGAAGAGCTCAGAAATCCTGATTCTGTTCTCCAACATATCAGAGATTTGGCGCAACAGATCTATTTGAATGAAAACCCTAACCCACAGCCCCATACCTCAAAGTTTCCTCTGCCGACTGACGGCGCCTTCACTCGCATCCATTTGCCGCCCTTTCCTGCTATCAATTCAGGAAAAGTCCAGGAAATGATTGACAACGAAAACATAAAACGAGAGATGACTATCACTAGACGTATGAGCACTAAGAATATGAATGTCCGAATAGTGCCGATGGGAACCCCTATATCTGCGGTCAACGATATTTTCGGTGCTAATGATATCATTACGAATTCTGCGCGAAGACTGGAAGTCATGAGAAATTGTATTAATTCTATATTTGAGAACAAGATATCGGACGCAAGAAAGACATTTCCAGCCGTTCTTCGAGCCTTGAAGACTAAAAACGCTCGTTTGGCGCTCTGCCAGGAACTGGCCTTTCATGTGTCGGGAAACAAAGCTGTGCTGGAACACCAACAGTTCGACCTAATAGTCAGATTGATGAACTGTGCCCTTCAAGACGACTCCCATTTGGACGTGAACGGTGTGGCCGCTTCTATGTTGCCGCTGGCCATGGCCTTCTGTCGCAAACTGTGCACAAACGCCATTCAATTTGCTTATACCTGTATTCAAGATCACGCCGTTTGGTCGAACCCCCAGTTCTGGGAACAAACCTTTTACTCAGACGTTGAGTCTGAGGTCAAAAACCTCTACAAAGACTCGATTTGTAAAAAGTATTCGACCGACTCTTCAGTCGATAACCAAATAATGAGAAATTCTGTGATAAATTCGAGGAACTCTGGTCTGACTATAGAGCCGTCGGCGTTGGAGATCGCGGCCGAACAGATGAGAATATCACCTCAATTGAGTCCTCAACACATCGAAGAATATATCGCAAATGAGAACTCGACGGTCTTCGCTCAGGCCATACATTATGCCAACCGAATGGTTGCAATGAAAGTGCCATTAGATGTCGGCGCCCACAAGTCGCTCAAAGTCTCATCAGAAAGCGATACCAACTCCGTGTCCAACCTAACTAACTCTAACGTATATGACGGCAGTGGTTCCAACGGTTCCAATAACAATGACAACGAATCTGGTTTTGAAGAAGACAATCATCAGTTGCATAATCCGAATAATTCGGAAATCGGGGCAAATGTTATCAAATTCGTGACCCGTTTTGTGGACAAAGTGTGTACAGAGAGTGGTGTCAAAGAAGAACACATAAAACAATTGCATCAAATGATTCCGGGAGTGGTTGTCATGCAAATGGAAACACTGGAAAGCGTTTGGCGCGAAAGTAAACGTTTGCCACCGATTACTAAACCAAAGATAACTACACCCAGTCTTTTGATTGGAGAGGAGCTGACAATGCCTGGACTGCGCTCTTATCTCATACATGACGGTCGCGACGAAGGCCAATGTGGTGTTCCCTTTGGAACTCAACTTTTGCCGACTGAAGGCGCTATCTTTCTGACAAACTATAGAATTATATTCAAAGGCCGTCCATGTGATCCTTTTGCCTCCGAGTCGGTGATTGTCAGGAGTTTCCCGATCGCAACCCTCACGAAAGAGAAAAGAATTAATGTTCAGTCGATAACATCGATTGACCAGTTTTTACAGGAAGGCCTTCAGCTCCGATCCAATACGTTTCAGTTGATTCGAGTGGCCTTCGATGAAGAAGTTTGTTCCGATGACATCGAGACCTTTCGAAAGTGCATTAACAGAGAGCGAACTCCGCCCACTATTTTCCACTTATTCACATTTACATCACAGTTAGGAATGGCTCAGACAAGACTTCTTCAGCTTCAGAAGCATAAGGAGAAGAACTCAACTTTCAAAGGAATGGCAAAGAAGACTCTATTAAGAACTGCACAAAAGGCCGGCTTTAAACCCAAAAATAATCGTAAGAATAAATACATTACCGACTCTTCGGGTTTCATACCAGGAATGGCCAAAACTATGGCAATGTCTCCCACAAGGAATAAGTCCATTGATTTAACGGAAGATAAGAAACCTATGGATAGCGAATCGATGCAAAGCCTGCACCAGACAAACACCATTTCCTCGTCACCGCACATCATCTTGAATCATATGAACCCGAATAATGACATCAAAACTATGGACAAATTGCATGACATGTCTTACGTAAAAGACTATATGAGACTCGGTTTGGGATCAATTAGTGGTTATTACGGGTCGTCAGTGTCGGGCTCAAAGTTGTCCAGGTCTAATACTGTCATCGAAAACTTCCGCATATCGGCAGTCAATGCCAACTATTCGGTGACTAAGAGCTATCCGGGTTTGATTGTCGTTCCCTATCAGATCAGCGATGAGGCCATCAGACGGTTGAGTCGATTCTACAGACATTATCGGTTTCCTGTGATTACTTGGAAACACCCGCGAACTAAAGCACTGATACTCAGAGGCAGTTGTTTTCATGGCAAAGGAGTTATCGGTTTATTGAAGGGTCAGACCTCCACAGGAGTGGCCAACTCTGCCTCTTCTGAAACGTCAACTAATATCGAGAACGAGAAGTACATATCGGGAATCGTTCGGTTGACTCCGGCCTACTTTCTTAGGAACAACTCCAATAGAATTATGGAAAACGGATCCACTCTTAGCGTTAACTCAATCCTTAATACCCGCGACGTATCTGTGACGACACCAGACAGTCCCCGAAGAGCACTCAGCGGTAGCACTACTGCAGCATTTCATCGGGCAATGAATACATTGAGAAGTTCTGGAGGAAAGTCAGCCATTGGCACACAAATGGGGAAACAACTGCAGAAGTGGTCCAATTCCAGTATCAAAGACAGACAACGAATGAGTGGACCAAATGATTCGCCGACGTCTTCGTCTTCTGGTTCACAGCCGAACCTGAATCGCGCCGTTCTCTACATATTTGGAGAGAAGAACCAAATAAACAAAATCAAAACCGAGTCCTTCAATAACTGTGATTTTATACCCGTTGACTTCCATGAGGTCCGTCAGGTGAAGGCCAGCTTCAAGAAACTAATGCGAGCCTGTGTTCCCTCTACTGCACCCACAAACAACGATCCCGAACAGTCATTCCATCGCCAATTTGACAACTCTGAGTGGTTGACTCAATTGCAGACAATTATGCAAATCAGTGGCGCAATCGTTGATCTGATCGATATTCAAGGGTCGTCTGTAATGGTCTGTTTGGAGGACGGCTGGGATTTCGTGCCACAGATCGTATCTGTCGCACAGTTATGTCTTGACCCCTATTATCGCACATTCGAGGGCTTTCGTACTCTTATTGAAAAGGAATGGCTGGCTTTCGGCCATCGTTTTAGTCATCGTTCCAATCATACGGCGGCCACTCTTTCTTCGGGTTTCGCTCCGATTTTCCTTCAGTTTCTAGATATAGTGCACCAAATCCACGACCAGTTCCCCCTTTCTTTTGAATTCAACCAATACTTCCTGAAGTTCATGGCCTACCATTACGTGTCGTGTCGTTTCCGAACGTTTCTTCTGGACTGTGAGAGCGAGCGGTCAGAAGTCGGTTGGATTACTGAAGACGTGAAGTCCTCCTATTCGCCAAAACATGACGACACAGAATCAGATGACGACGAGACCCAATTGTGTTCCGGATCTAATAAGGCGACCCTCACTGCGAACAACAATTCTCATTTCAATTATATCGGAACCTCTTTTTGGGACTACGCTTCCAAAATATGGTCAAAGTCTTCGCTATTCTTCAACTTCTATTACGTTCCTATCATAAGTCAGGAAGGGATGAGTAGTGACGCGGCAGTCATTCGGCCCGCTTTCAACATATCCTCTTTGAAACTATGGGACTATTATGTGAGCGAAGAGTTAGCCCACGGACCCAGTTATGATCTCGAAGTGGTCGGAATGGAACAACAACGTCGAGAAGTTCTCGAGGCCACCACTAATGACTCGGACAAGACTAGGAGGCGGACAATAAGTGCCTGTTATGACTCCATAATTCATTCTGAGCCCAACTGTTTCTCCAATTTGTTGTCATCGATTCGAAATCTAGAAGAAGAACTCAATTATATGCCTCAGAAGTGGTTCACTGTTTGGGACAAAATCGAGATTCCTTTGATTACAGATATTCACGAATCAATGAGTAGTCAGTCCTGTCGTTCCTTATCTTATAGTACTCACAAACGTTCGACAATAGATCTGTTAATTAGGGGCAAAATGGCGGGAATGGGTGGGAACAGTGACCCCACGAGTCCGTTGTATCTGAACAGTAGAGCCCATAAGTTCGAGAAGTATAACTACACGACTCTAACCCAATGCGATCACTGCCGACATGTGTTGTGGGGTTTGGTTAAGACTGGCCTCAAATGTATAGAATGTGGTTTCAATTGTCACGAAAAGTGTGCAGAACTGGTCACTAAGAGCTGTCAGTCTAAGAGAAAGATATCAACACAACCGGACTCTGTCCTCAACTCTTCCACTGTTTCCCAGAGAAGTACAACACATGAAGTCCTCAATGAAGTGGCCGATGAGAACAGATTAGAATCAAACGGCGAAAGAGGAGGTACTCTTCAACACTCCAACACATTGTATGACAACTTCTCATCGATTGTCTCCGAGAACCGCACTTATGAGGGCTATCTTTACAAAAAAGGAGCTCTTCTTAAAGGCTGGAAAATGCGATGGTTTGTGTTGGACTCTACCAAACATCAGGTGAGTGACCACAGAGTGAGCCACACATTCAAACCAAAAAATGTAAAACAAATGTATTTTTTCCAAATTAAAGCTTCGGTATTACGACTCGGAAGCGGACCAACACTGTAAGGGTTTCATCGATTTGGGAGAAGTACTGGCAGTCAATTACAGTTCTACGAATCCCAGCTCTCAGTTCTTTGATGTGAGAAATACTTTTGGTTTACTTTAGTATAACTTTTCTCTTCTGGTTTTGATTCTCTGATTTATAGTCTTCTCTCTTATTGTTCGCAAAAGAATTCTCTCTTTTGTTAATAAATTATTCTTTAATTTAATTCTCAGTTTATTCCTCTGTTTTATGTCTTATCTGTTTGTTTCTGATTTATAGTTGAAATTAATTCGTCGGACTTACAATTTTATGGCAAACAACGGCCATACAGCACAGGAATGGGTCGAAAAGCTAAACGCTTGTCTTCAATAATTGACTCAAATCTAGTTTTTCTGATAACAAATTAATTTTTAATTAAATAATTATATTAAATATTAGGTAAAAATTTAATTTTTTTTGTACTTTTCGTTCGGATTGTTGTCATTCATTACAAAATCGATGCAAATATTTATCAACTCTTTGAGAATTATTGTCTTCTTTTTTTCATTCGTTTGAATTACTTTTTTTTGTTTTTATTTGAATCAAAAATAAGAAATGTTTTATTTTAATGAAACAATTTTATAACGTTTTGTTTGATTGTATATTGAATTTAATGTATTATTTGCTTAATTAATATTGAATTTTGTTATTAAATTTGCGCCTTTTATACAATGATTAATCATTTGGAGAATTAATGATAAACTATTCTCTTCTAATGAGCTCTCATTTTGATATCTGAAGAATATTGTGTACCAAAAGATGAATTATTATACAATTTTATTGTTCATCCGAAGCGCCATTAATTTATCACTCGGTAATTGATTTCCAGAATATAATTCCATAGCATATCATAAGCACTGAAAAGTCTTGCATTCAATAACTTTTAATGGATTTTTGGCTCTAATGCTAAGCTTTTGGCCCCAATTGTGGGCTACGGATCACACGCTGGGAACGCATAATAGATAAAAAGTTAGGCAACAAAACATCAGAATTTTCGAGATAACAGACTTTGATAACTACGGCCATCCATTTAGAGCCCCAGCACTGATGGCATCTCCCCTTTCTTGTTAGGAATTATTGAGGCACACAATCAGCCAAATGACGAGAAAAGGTATTACAAGCCTTAGACTACTCTTCACGAGTCTAACACAGATATGACATTCACAACAGTCGCTAAGCCATCAAAAGTCTTAGTTGGCTGTGAGTAGGGCTCACTCTGGGTTTCATTTAAGGCCTAAAGCGCTGACCATAGCTCAGAGGCCTCATCTGCTTGTTTTCTACGAAACTGTTCCAACAATTACGGGCTAAGGGTTTGTCCGAAAGAATTCTAAAGCGATTTGTGGCCGAAGGCATGACAACAACACAACTAATGATAGGCTTTTCTCCAAACGATTTTAAGTAACTCTTAAAGCGGCGGCACTTCACGACTGAACTACTACTCCATACATATAATGCCTTTTTTGTGCGATTAAATTGTTTCCGTCTCTAAACGCCAGTATTGCTCTTAAATTAATGGATTTCTTAAAAAAACGAATTATAGTTATATTAAATAAAAATCTGAATCCAACGCTTGTTTTCTTCTTCAGTCGTTTTCTTTATCAGTCATTAAATTGTTTTTCCGATTCATTCATTTTTTATGAATTCTAAGAAAAAGGAAAATATTTTTTATGGATTTTCCATTAGAGGAGACAAAAGACAAATGCGTTTATTTGAATACCGAGTGTTTATTTGAGTCTACATTCAGTTCAAAGTTATTATACGACAAATACTTTGAATATTTGCGCCAAAAAAACAGAAGCGATAAAAAGTAGAGAAAAATATAACGAAAAACGATAACGACGTCAAAGACAATGCTTTTTAAAGCCTTAAAGGAATGCAATGAAGGAATAAAAAATTGAAAACCATTCATAACATATAACTTCTGAGGAGAGACTTCCAAGTATTGAATTTTTACGCCAAAAGAATACAATTCTTTAGAAAAAAATCTTTCAATTTTTTCTTCTTTTTTTCTGCCGAAAAACATTTTCGTTGTTATCGTTGAACTCAATTCAGAGCTCAGATATTATGCAATCTTCAGAATTGATCAGACATTTGGGGAGACTCACAATCGGCCTAACGTTCAATGATTAATGTTTACGACCAGATAGTAATCAACGATAAAATATCTCTTTGTATGACAGATGTGTTTGCTTTCAATTTCATAAACGTTTTGCTTAACTCGTTCTCTGCTCATTAGAAGAGGAGAGAGAGAGAGAGAGAGAGAGAGAGAGAGAGAGAGAC
>JAQIWP010001625.1:0-14035 GCA_034695525.1 Euzetes globulus
CTCTCTCTCTCTCTCTCTCTCTCTCTCTCTCGTTTCCTGTATTCTGCTAGACACTTCTTCTAACAGTCTTGATCATCAGTGACTGTACTCTTTTGCTATTTATGTGATCTCTAGTTATTTTGTGTCTATGTTTCCAATTGTTTTGTTATTCGCGACCATCACTTGAATGATGTGAACGATAAGAGCAAAAAATTCAATTGCGTCTCGACTGGACTCCACTGCACAGACAACGAGTGATGCAAAACATAATAAGCGTTTCTCTATTGTAGTGAAACACTCAATGAACAGACTTTAATTGTATGGAAGCGATCGATATATTCATTAGGCAGTCGTCGTAACTAATAATAGACATTATTTTGAATTTATGAATCAAATTTGAAAAACCAAATGAAAATATCATTGAGTTTGAATGTAACTAAAATAACTAAAATTAGTTTTTCAGAAAATAGACAATAAATGCCATCGTCATAGAAATTGATTAGAGAGCAAAAAATGAGGAAAAATATGAACTTTTAATTGAGAGATGAAATGCAGGAATTTTTATGAATGTCAAACAGAATGGCAGCAAAAAATAATTTGATTAATTAACTAAAAATAGCGATTAATTTTGACGACAAAAAATCTTTTATTCGAAAATTTGATTAATTAAGAACTGAGTGCTTAAGCTTTTGTTAGACCGATGAACAGTGCCATTCAAAGAAGTCCTGATTTCCTAAAGCCTTTAATCAAATTGAAGGCAAATCAAGTGTAGGCGGCGGTGGAGGAGCTCTCCATTCACAATCATATTATCTCTTATGTATACTATAAAACCTCTTTACACACACAGCCAGTGGTTATAATTATCTGAAACATCGATAAGTATAGAGAGCACAGTCCCACTGTATTCTTAGCTCTTTCTCTATACCTCCCTCGACGCCGCAATATACTATTTCTTTTATTATATGATGACTAAGCTTGGTCACTCTATGGGATGTTGATAGGATACTCTTACCAAGTTGCCATAGTTTCACTTCCACTTTCCTTTTATGTTTGTTTTTATTTTCATTTTTAATACCAGTTCCGACATAATATATGTATATTTCGGTCATTTTTATTAGCATTCACATTTGAAAATCTAAATTTTATTTGAATAAAAAATAATAATAAAACTTATCAAGCCATATTTCCTAAACTTGTAGGCAATTTCATGTTTTATTTTAAAATTTTTAATATTCAGAGCTTTTATGCTTCAGTGCGGTCTTTTGCAAGGGATCTAATTGCAATGAATTTGAGAAGGGATCGAACTAAAAAGTCATTGCAATAATACCTAGACAAAAATAAATTAAAAATTTTCGCTTTCTAGAGGGTTTGAGTGGTTGAGTTCCTTTTCATTCGTAGTTTCAGCACAAACTACAGTATAATTTTTTGTTGCTATTTTGAAATCTCATTCAGAAGAAGAAAATTGAAAGAAAAAATTTCACTACTTATTCAGTTTTAAGAATTCATTTCCTTATTATAAGTTATTATTGTATTTTTACTCGACTATAAAAATGATAATAATTCAAAAAACTAATACTTTGTATTCAATTATAGGCAGACAAATGTTTTGGGAAATTCATAAATTTCAGTATTCATTTTAATTCTGATTGAGAAAATAATCTGGAAATTTATTAAAAATATTACTTGTACTTTGAATAAATGGAATTGGTGAAGTATTTGTTGAATAAATCGAGAATTAGCTGATGTTTTTGAAAGATATTTTATCTAATCAGTTATAAGAATATAATCTATTGTTTTTAATTACGAAGTTGGGCATGTATACTCTGGTCTCCTATTAATTTTGTGTTTTTAGAAAGGCCGTTTTACCAGACTTTTAAATACATTTTTTACATTTTATATGAAATTTTTTCAAAATGATTGGTTCTGCCTGTGTTTGTGCTTATCTGCAGAGCGGGACTTAAATCATTGTTTTTTTCTGGAATATTGTTCCGAATCATAGACAAGATTTTCAAGTATTAATAGGACTTCAGGATCAACTTTAGAAGTTATGTACAAAACATTTATACAAAACATTTATAATTACATTGAAAAAAAACAATACCTTGCTAAAATATTTGTGAACTTAGTCAAAATTAGTTAAATAAAAAGCACCAGGCTATTCCTTATGTCCGATTAATCTTAATGTTTCAATCACTATGCATGAGGACATGTTCTAACAGAACCACTCTTTATGTAAAATTCATTTTAAACAGTAAATTTGTCAAAGGGGTGGAAAATATTAAGTGTCATGAATAGATTTTTGATCTGTTTAAAAGATAGGACATAAAGACAATAAAATGATTTAAATAAATCAAAGACGACATTCGTGTCCATCACTTTATGACTTAAAATATTGTATGGAAATATAGATTTTGAATTTAATTCAATTTTTAGTTTTAAAAATAGCGAAGACTTGAGTTTTTATGTCTAAAATGGCAAATATTTTGGAAAATATTTTTCATCTGTATTCTTGAATATTTCACAAAATGATAAAAAAACTGAAAACACAGACTTTCATTTATCAAACTTTAAATAAGAGGAAACACATTAGGCTCTAAAAAAGTTGATGACAAAAAACAAGACAAAATGACACTTTATATTTTCGACCACAATGGTAAATTTACTGTTTGAACTGAAATTACCTTAAAGAGCTGCCCGAAAGTAAATTCACTAGCCTTGGGAGGTAGTCGGCACTCCCCTGATCACAATATCTTTGTTGAAGAGTTATATAGTTGTTTAAGATGATAGATCAAGTTGAGTAATAAATCTAGTGGGTAACAAATGAAAATAGAACAAAGACACAGCATATCTAGATATGTTTTTTAAATTGCTCTCTTATTAAATGAAATATATACATATTAAATAAATACAGACATGTATATTAAAATTCCTTAAAACATTTAATAGACCATACGCCTGATATGTATGTATGTTTGGTATGTATGTTTTCAACATCACCAACAACACACACACATACTGTTTGATGTTATCATTGAGAATCTTACTTACACAACGGAAACTTAAGGCCAAGATTAGTTGTGATTGGCCTGAGTAACACACATACACACACCTAAGAGAACCATATTTACGAGACTGATTTGTGCGACACCAAAAATTCTTTTAAATTGAGTTTGAATATAAAGAGTGTCTATTAAAAACGCATACTTATTCTGGTTAAAGTTCAAATGAATTGACTTTCGGGCCGCTTCTTAACTCAAAACAGTTTATCTTGGTTGTTCATTATTTTATTCCTTAAAAATTAAATATATTAAATAAAATTACATTAAACGTTTTGCAGATAAAAATTAAATTAAAATTGATAGCAATTTATTTGCCAATAAATCCATTAAAATGAGTTTAAGAGCATCAAATGAAGAAATTTTTATAAGCTCTGGGCGTATTATCTGTTCAAAGTGTGTGCACTGGTGTCTGCTCCCACACAGTTATTCACACCAAATCAAAGTGTAGAGAAAACATTTTCATTTTTTTCCTGCACAACATACAATCAGTGCGTTATTTTATACTTGAAAACCTAAAACATTTTTACTGACTATTTACTATTTATAAGTGAATTACTTCATACTGAAAGATATTGAGCTAAACGCAGTACAACATTATATTATATAAGTTTTTTGGTTCATTCAATTCAGTTGACAACTGCTTGACATTTAAGCAAAGAAGTGACAAACAACATTTCTGGCTAGATCGATTGACAAAATATAATTAAGCAAATAATTCGAGTAAAATAAATATTTTGAAAACTAATTTAAGTGATATTTATTCACTTATTTTTATGCAATTCGTTGTCATATTCTTTAAGCTTGCATTCAAAATCTTGATCAATAATAATTGCAAAACTCCTTTATTGTTTTAATTCAGTTAAAAATTAATGACTGAAAAATAAAAATTAACTTTATTTGCCTGCGTAAATTGAGTTGCCTAGACTATCAACACTTCCAGGAAAAAATAGTTCCAGGAAAATACTCATGGTTACTGGGTTAGTTATGAATTGATTCAGTGAACAATTTAAGGAAATAATCCGATTTGGATTTCTTTTCAGCGGATAATCGATGTCTCTGGCTTTAGGAAAGACTGTTCGGCCACTCAGAAAGGCAATGCCTTAATCTTTTAGAGCATTTATCAGAACCGGGAATCTCTTTCATCGATTTCAATAGTAAAAAGTCGCAAAATCCCTTCATTTCAGTCTATTTTTAAAATAAGACATTTGTTAGAAAATATTTAGAAAATAACTCCATTTGAGTTTAATATACTTCACTACATTTGTCATTACAGAAATTTATCAACATTTTCAAAAAACATTAATTTTAATTAACATGTCATTAATATGTACCAGATATGTAACAAACAAGTAATTGGAACGAAAGTTGACCATCAATTGAATTACAAATTGACTGATCACTCAAAATAAGAAAATTGTCCGATAATAGTCATTAGATACCAATAATTTATAGCAAGCATATCGGAAATATTAAACAAGAAATAAATAACCAATAAATCAAATGTGAGTGCAATTATTCGACCACTCAATTACTCAATTGTTAACATTAATTCAAATTTTTATGAACCAGATATTAGGTATGAGTAAAATAAAAGGAAAGTTTTCGCTTTTTATAAATTTATTTCGATTTATTGAGCAAAATGAAGAAGAATACAAAAAATACATTTCATAAACATTGTTAAAGTATTGATCAATGCTTGTTCTTAGCTTTTTTTGGGCGCCTTCAAGTCGGCTCACGTCTTACTAGAGCTGAGTATTTGAAGCTGTCATCTCCTTCACGCCGTCCCTCTCTCCAAATCCCATTCCAATCCGAGTAAAACATCAATGAGTTAGTATTGACGTCATAGGGAAACAGTGGCAGCAAAAGCGTCAACAAATACTATTGTATTGTATATGTCTTCACATCTTTACTCCATTCGAGTAAATGTATTTCAAGTGCTATATAATGGGGTTTACAAGCATTGAGTGAGCAGCACTACAATAGCGGTACTAGATCAAACTCTTTCCATATACATTTTAGTGCATCATTTTCCAGAGATTTAGATCCTGTCTCCATTTAAATGTTTTAACATGCTTCAATACTTTTCTAAAAGAAAAATATGATAATTTTCAATTACAATTTAAATATAAAGAGACTATCAAATTGAGTAGTTTGTCAAAAGAATTAAATTGGTTAAGAACACCGACTTTTTATTTGTTTATAGACTATAACTTTATCGTAAACTTAAGTAAAAGTTTATGTAAACATGTTTAGCAATGATATCTAATCTAGAGTAAAAATGAATTTCTAATTTAAAATCTTCATGAAAAATAGAATATATTCTTCAATTCAATTCTAATGAATTTAGCAAGATTCTTGAAAATCTTTTAAAATGCACCCAAAGTAATAGTCATTGAAAGGAAGTGTCATTTAAGGGGAAAAACATGTTTACCAAAAATGAATATTTGGCTTCAGGTGATTATTTTGATTGCACGTCATTTGGTTAATCATTAAATTTAAATTGAAATCAATATATCTCTAAAATAAGTCACTTAAACTGAATCTAATTTGAAAATAACTATTTAGATATGTCTGACGCAAAACTAACTGACGTTTGAAATTTATTTCTCGTTAAATTAAATATTGAATTAATAGAAAAGTTGATATCTGAATCTTTTTGGACAATTATATTACAAAAATAGTTTTACGAATAAACGTTAAATGTTTTCCTCTTTATTATTCATTAGATTCAATAAAATATAATTCTTTCCATTCAATAAGTTTCATATTGTTTACAACTAATTTAATCTTTTTATTGCTCACTCATATTTCTTCAATGAAAGATGATTTGCTGTAATGAATTATAGGAAGGGTCATTGTACTTGATAAAATTGGAAATAGTTTCAAAGCAAAGTATTATGTACAGCTATCATCATTTTTTTATTTTGTTTTTTTGCTTTTTGTATTTTTTTCAAATATCAAATTCGGAATAAATAATAGGAAAACAAGTCTAAAGAATTTATGAAATTGTATCTCACCTGCAAGAATTGAATATTACCTGCATTAATAACCTTTAATGCTTATTAGAGAGGGTCAAATATTCATGTAAAGGTAGACTTACAGATCTGATCAAATACAGTGAATCAGAAATGACCAAGCTCCCAGAAGAACAAGACTTTGCCAAACTTTGGCAAATCTTAGAGAAGAATAAATATGTATTTTCACTATTTCTCCTGTATTTGCATTAAACATATCTAAACTGCAGTAAATTCCAAAAATCAAGAGGTTATGCCAAAGATCTGTTATCTCAAACAACCAAATGCCATAAATGTTAACCTTGCTAAATATCAATAATAAAATATACCTAAAATTATTATTTTCTTATTACATTGTATTGGGAAATACTTGCTATTTTAAGTAAAATAATTTCAAATCAAATTACTTTAATTGAATTGAATGATCTTTAAAGGTAGGCGATCATTGATTTATCTAATCTGAGCTCCTGAAATACCAATTTATTGTATAATATCATTACTTAGAAAATTGTTTGAATCCTATTACAATCAATTTAACAGGGTATTAAAAAGAATTCTGTTACTTAATATCTCTTTAAAAAGATATACAAGTAAAAATTAGTTGCGTTCAAGTTAAATGATATTCTAATCGCTCACTAAAATCAAGTGGTAATCCAATTCTTCTATGGAGAGTCTAGTATAGAGGTGGATTTCTGGACCATTTCAAATTCGAATAATTTCTACATCTTAGATCAAATAACATCAAAATTAGTCTTAAAATAAATAGAATAGTGTCATTTGATGTTTCAAAATGCAATAATCATGATAAAAATATCAGGGACAAAAAGTTGGCAGATCCGGTTTTCAAGTTTTTTTTATATCTAAGCATAATTTATAGGTCAAATGTCAAAAATGAAGGATAAAAAATTGTTTTTTAAACCAAGCTATAAAAAATTTTTAGATGAGAAATGAGCTAAAGTTACTTTTATTTTGTTCAGTGATTATCATTAATTATATATTTTATTAAATTTAATATTTAACTGTCATCAAAATTTATATCTTGGGTTTTTATTTATTTTTATTTTTAACTTGGGTAATCATTGAGACAACATTACGTTAGAATTTTGAAAATTGTATTAGTAATGGAAGAGCACAAGACTGGTCTGAATCTGTTGATACTTTGGTATTTGGCCAACAAATTGATGTGAATTATATTTTTCACGAATATATTATTATGTAATGAGAGTGTGAGCGCAAAGTTCATACAATTTATATCAATTTATTATTATATTCACTGCAATCTTATGTTTCTCTTATATTATATTTTCATCCAAAACAACAATAACTCATTGTCGCCATCGAACAGACATAAGACATATAATTCTTTATTTGTTTCAAAAGTTCAAACATATATAAAAAATGGCAACTTTACCGATAAATCTTCCAGCATAACCATTAAATCCAGTCAATTCAGTTCTCTTGGAGATTTTCACTATTTGTTTTCTTTATTAGTTTTTCTCTTGATTACTTTTTCAGAACAGAAATGAAATTTTGATTAAGTAATAAATTTTTATGAGAAATTAGTGAAGACCTGAAAAAAGCCATTTGAATGCAATTATAATTATTATAAATTTAAGATAAAATATAGTGTGGTGGTGGGCCCATTTTCTGCTAGTTTACCACGCTTTCATGATAAATAAATAATTAATTATAATAATTTATTCATCAACTATTACTTTGAGTACAAGTTAGGTATAGAATCTACTATACTATGGATGTACCAAAAGATATATAATATATATAGTTATATATTCTTGTATGACATACGGATTAATACGAAGTCGTTTTTTCTTTCAATAATTTAAGTATTCATAAAAGTTAATAGTTTATGAAAGTCATTATCATTATGGCCAATGAAAAACCTTTTACATAATTGTAGGATTGCCCTGCATATTAGTGAAGAATTGTTTACTTGTTTACTAGTCTTAACTGGATTATAAATTTTAATTTAAAATATTCGGAATATGGAAAATAGTTTGCCATGCATATTTAGTTATTAATATTGAATTAATTTTTATGCTTGCTAGAAAATATTGATATTTTTTCTCTTAAATTAAGAGTATTTTTAGAAAGATTACAATTAATCTTATATCAGATTTTATGCGAACAACATTCAAATTGCGTCAGTCTTTTGGATGTTTACAAAATGGGATTTATTTTTCATTTAATGGCTTTAAATTTAACTTTTCACTTCATTTTTCATACTTTATAATAATATCTAAGTCTTAAAGATGCTCAAGGGAAAATATGTAAAATTTCGCAAGAAAAAAGTCAACACCAGAAATGGCCAATAAGGGACTGTATTTTTGTTTTACTCCCGTAAAATAATTGTTCTCCCCCCCCCACCCCCCGATTCCGACGAGTGAAACTAACGGGTAAATATTTGAGAAACTTGAGGAAATTTTTGAAAATGGTGGTCGGAAAATCTGCCATTTTGTTATTTATTTCATCTCTGAAAAATGTTTATTGGCCATCTCTGGTTAAAACTAATTGTAAAAAATTGAAAACACATTTCTAAATAAATATTTAGCAAAGGTTTAGCAAAAAGGAAAGTTTGACTTGATAAATCCCTTTTAATAAATAATATACTGATAATATATATTAATATAGAATCTGTTCCCTGACAAATAAAATAGTGTAATTATAAACTCGGGGCATATTTTATTTTTGAAGAGATTGGTCCTCGGCAACTGATACATAAAAAATTAGAAAAGACCTGTTTATAAATGTTAGAAATGTAAGTATTTTGCAATCAAAAGTGATCAGCAAAAAAAGTAATCTTTAAAAAATTTCATTCAAGTTTTAATTGATAAATGATGAATATTTTCAAGTTATTTCATATTTTAAACCAAGAATTCGTTCAGAGGAGAGTCTGGTTTCATATTTTAGATCCGGTTCTTATTTGTCAGGGAATGCGGTATTATAAATTATGATTGTTATACACACAGCAATCTCTGATCTTGCACATAATTTATCAATTTTCACTTTATACAAATCCATTTTTACACCTATTACTCAAATCCCATTTAATAAATTTATTTATTGATAAATCTGATGAACAAAACCTTATTTCAATCCGACTCATTTATAAAATGCTACCAAATTTTGTGAGCCCTTTTGGCCATGGTCATTTCTAACTTAAATATACTCATTCCTCGATAAAAATTAGTATAATCATTAAATTATTAAGAAAATGTCAAATTAGGTTGATTTGACTTTGGCATCCTTTAATTAAGAGAAGGTTATATAGTCAGCTCAATTAAAACTGTCTTTTCTAAATAAATAAGTAGCTATTAGTGTAAGGGCATATTAGTATGACTTGGTGATTTTCTATTTTAAAAATGATTTACTTTTATTATTTTAAATTAAATTTATTTTGGACGTAAAAGCTTTTGAGAGAAAAAAAATTAAAAATGAAGTGACAGAATAATATACTAAATACCAATATACTAATATTTTAACATGCTCATTGTTTACGAATCTTTTGAGTATGTCAAAAAGATTAAAGATTAAGAAACTCTCAGGTATACTCTTAGAGTGAAAGAGAGAGGATTCACAGAAATTGGGATTTTTCTCTCAACAGTTTTAAAGCGTTTTTCAGCAAAAAGTCCGATACATTAATAAATATATATATATATATTTTATGAGTGGAAATGCACACAATTTTTATTTTTATAAATTTTATGTACTCTTCTCTTATTTTTATTGTTAGAATGTATGAATTTTTTAGAGACATGGATTAGAATAAAGAATCTCGAACTTTGCCATTATTTCATTAATAATTCATGAATCATTCGATATTTTTTACTAGAATCAAGGCAGAAGATGCACTTTACATTTAATCAGGAAATTTTATTCAATATATGTTATGTTTGAAACACTTCTGTTTAAAGTAGATAATACTTTAGTCTTTTTTTAATTTATACATTAATATATTAATAGTTCAAAAATTTAGAGATGCTTTTAATGTCTGATTATTACGTTATATTCATTTTCAAAAATTAAAGTCCAAATTTTCAAATTTATGTCACATATTTTGTAGAAATCAAATAATTTTAATTAAACTTCTCCTCAAATAAATTCTGGTTTATGGTGAAAATGTTATCGATTAAATACTTAGAGTTTTTATGCTAAAAATGATCATTTCTAAGACATAACTTGTGAAATATTAGCTCAAAAAACAGTTCTTTTGTAGAAATATAATTGCTTTTAATAATAGAAAGCGACTAAAAATAAGTATTTTTAGAGAATAAATTAAATGAATGGAAATGAGAGCCAATTCTGATATTAAACGAAAATAAATCTACTGTTCAATAGGTTAGACAAATGTCACGCAACTATTAATATCGTGAGAATGAAGGAAAGAATTATTTTTATTGCCATTATTTTTAGGTTTATTGATCTCTTGTTATAGTATTTAATCGATTGAATGAAGAAATGATTAATAATCTTGAAACATTCATACGAAAACCATAAATAGATATGTTATATGGAAATTCTGTGCCTTTCTTTTCAATATTACCGTTATATAATGTAAAGGGAGGGGTTGTGCGAAAATGGGAGGAGAGTTCGAATAATTAACATGGCTTCAACTTTCTTGAGCAAACACTGTTAAGCTATTGATGACCAAGGTAATTAATGTGAAAAGCCGTTTTTAAAGTTTCAAATAGAAAATATAAACTTACCGTTAAAATTGATAAATAATAGAATGAAAAAGAAAGCATAAAAGCCTTGCATAGAATACGAATGTTATTGTATTTTAGTGTTAAAAAATTGTTGTGAATATCTCTGATTAGGATCAGCTAACAAGTTGATTAGTTTTGTTGAGACCTAAGTCAATGTTGTGAAAGTTAGTGTCACTTATTTTGTTGATAACCAAAATTTAGGTTTATTTTCCTTCGATAGTCTTTAAGCCAATAAAAGGAAAACGGGTTTCTCTTAGTCTGAATCTGACTTTGTTTGCAAGTCTTTCTTATCCTAGAAGTGATGATCATTGCCGGCGTTTATTTTATTTGTGGACAGCATCTCATTTGAGATAACATAGAAATTGGTTGGATTTTCTGATCTAAAGATAGAACACTCGGAAAAGGTCTGTGTTGTGCTGTATTTGCACTATTCCTGAATTACCAGATCTTGTGGCCAATGAGTTCATTCATTTATTTGACAAATTAAACAATAAATATATCGATGTTTGCACTCAATTACTTGAGATAATGAAAAATGTGAGCAAAATTCATAATAATTTTCCTTCTTTTCTAGTTATAAATGAAAATCTTATTAAAAAAAAGAAAACTAATGATTCGCAAAGCTCTCGTGAGTGCACTGTCGCATTGTGATAAACTAGCTGGGTTAACCAGAAAAGCTCGGCAATTTTATTATTAAACGATCGTTTAATAGAAATGTTACGCATTATACCCCGAAATCATGTTTCACTGCAAAACTATGTTTAGTAGAAGAATTTTGAACTAATTAAATATTATAACGACCTTTTCCCTATAATAATAATCTCCCCTCTTGGTTATTCTTTGATCAATGAATTTTCTATAATTAGAAACACAGCTTTTGTGACACTAAAAGGATGGCCGACTGAATGAATTGTACCATTTTTTTTATTAATGAATGGTAATGGAAAGAATATTTGTATTCATAGGACATTTGTTTGACCGGCAGATAAAGTGTGGGTTCAATATGATTTTAATGTAAAAGTAAGGGAGGAGAAACCATATTCTACAGTATATATTCAGAACAATTATCGCATGTGAAGAATATATTATTAATTATAATTAATGACTGGATTCACATTTTACGCAATTCTCCCACTCTTTACAATCCAATGAATCAAATAATTTTTCTTGTTTCAATTGATTCACTACTAAAATATATTATCTTGACTTTAGAAAACTTTTCCTTTTAAATTGCCTTAAAATTAATGTTATTTAAGATAGTGAAGATTGAATTATATATATATTTATTACAATATATATAATAAAATCCAGGGATGGTCAATGATATTTCAGACTCCCATTTCCAATGTTTCAATTCTAGAAATTTTTGTGCCACAAAAGTTTTCAGTTTTCATGCGCGATGTTGCAAGTGTAAATTCGCAAAGAAAATTTCCAAATATACCATAGCATTTGAGATGAGTGAGCAACTTATAGATTAACTTATCTGATTTAAATGAAAATAATGAGCATAGCCTTTGATTCCACAACCTGCCCCGAGTACAATAATTTACAATTTTTTAACTTTAAAATACAGTTTATTAAAAACTCTTGGTCAAGGTAATGACAAATAAGTAAGATAGGGATAAAAAATTGTTGAACGAAAAAACAATCCTACCGGAAACAATTAGTTCTTTCTTAGGGTTGAATTAAGTTTTTAATTAAGTTAACGATCAAATTCGTTAATTTAGCAATGAATAAAACCTATCCACCATGGAAAAATATCCCTAAATTATAGAACCGGGTTAAAAATTACCAGATGTATTTTTTTCTGGGGAAACTAGAAGATAATTTGCTCGATTCACTGCTAGAAATATGCGCCTCACACTTGATATATTGCTTAATTTAGTCATTTAAAAACATTGGAAGCAATAAAATGTATTCAAATTTAATACTTAAACAAAATTGCATTTTTCATCCAGTCATTCTGACCAGGTTACAAAAACTTGTATATAACCGAACTCAGTGTAATGGATTATTTTTAACTGCACTATCAAGGGAATTAAGCAAAAAATTGGCCATAAATGAAAGTTTAACAAATTAATGATTTGATATATCTAGATGTTTGTTATTAGCGGTCAAATTATATTATAGAAGGTATTTACAAAAAGTATACAATCATTAACATTATAGTGATTAGCATTATATTGCTGATTTAGGTAAATAAATTTATTTATGAGTAGATTTACTAGCTAAAATGGCCAGCATTTCATTTATGGAAGTTTATTTGGTAAAAATTATTTTATATTTTTTAAAAGTATTTTATTGGCAAAATTATTTTCATGGAATTTATCTTCATTGAATAAGAGACAAACTTATTGGATGTCTTTGGTTATGGATTTCTTTGGTAATTGAATGAATAAATGGAAAAGTCATTCGATATGTGACAGACAATAGAATTTCAAGTTTTGAGCCTATATTTGAATAGAAATATAAAATGCTTTGAGCGTAAAAAAAGTTCGATCATTCGATAGACAATATTATTGTCACAATAAGGTGTGAACTCACAACTCAAGTGTTCAATGAACTCATCGCATAATCGCCAGAATTAATAAAAAAAAATGTTCAAACATTTATTCCGGTGCTGTGTCTCTGACAGGAGTGAAATACAAGTGTTCTCACTGTATGTGAACAACAAATACAGAATTTCGATCGAAAGGGATGTTTACTAAAGACATGGTTAGAGACAATACTAACACAAAGAGAGGAAAACCGCACGTAATTTGATCGATAAATTCTGTGAATATTTTTCTCACTTTTTATCTGTTAGTCATTTGAATTCTAGGATTTGTTTTGCATTTAGTTTTGTGTTTTATATTTTCCCTGGAAAATTAATCAAACAATTCAAATGAAATGCTCGTTTGCCTCGATAACTATCTGAATTTAACTGGAAATATGATGATTTTGCAAAGCAAACGAATTTTGAGACTAAAAACAACGACTCGTTTGACAATATTCAACATTATTTCAACTTTAATGTCTTAACTTTAACTTTATTACACATCTATATCATACCTACAATCAATTTCTATTCTATGAGTTATGAAATATGTCCTGGAATATTGCTTTCATTTTGTTTCAGTATTTTATTTCATAATTAGATTTAGAGTACATTTGAATCGCAATGAATGTTAAACTGATTAAAATCAAGACAGCTTTTAAATTATATTAAATCCAGGGAGGGGAGAGAGAGGGAGAGAGAGAGAGAGAGAGAGAGAGAGAC
>JAQIWP010001626.1:0-14032 GCA_034695525.1 Euzetes globulus
GAGAGAGAGAGAGAGAGAGAGAGAGAGAGAGAGAGAGGGAGAGCTGATGAACGTTTGTATGAATGATAGAAAGGACTGACACTTAAGTGCTCTATAAAACTCTTGGCGAATGTTTCCTTAAGTTTGTATTTATCTGAACAGAAATTCTGTGAACGTTTTTCTGAGAAGTGCTTTACTATTAGTTAGATTTTTTGATTGGATTACTTGAGAAGTCCCGTAATTAAAACGAGAGACCAATCCTTCTCTCAACACTTTCTACGATTAGTTTTTTGTTTGTTTCTATTCTTCTGTTGCTTCAGATCTCTCTCTCAGACGATTCTTCGCTGAGAACTAATGTTTAGAACAATTACTTTTCTATTTGAAGATACGTTCGGACAGCCATTGACGACCAGGCTAGTTTGGCTCTAGGGACTGACTTATTTCAGAATTTTCTAGTTTAAGACCCCTGGGAACACTAGTAAAGTCCTCTAAGTTCTCACAGATGTTCACATTCATTGAGATAAACAGACTTAATCCAAGCATAATTAATCCCCTCTATTATATAAATTAGCATGTGTATTCGGCATTTCACAAGTTTTAAGTCATTTAGGACACCTAACGGTGAAAACAGATAACGAATATTCAAGCTCATTTACACCAAGACATAATTGTTGGGCGCATTTTCATAAATTATTCCCCTGCGAGTCATCAAAGATCACATTCCTTCACTCTTTTTTATTGTGTCAGTTATTCAGGACTCGTATCGCTATACAAATGGAAAGAATTCTAGTCTCATATGAGACAGTCTTCCTTTTAATATTAATTAAATGATCTTTCACAAAATATTATTTCAGATCAGAAAACTTTCTCTAAAAACCAAAGAGACAACTGAAGCAACAGTGTCTGGAAACTTATGTCTGATCTCATCTGCACTGAAGCAGACCGGCCCCCAAAACACACTCAGTTCTGATTACAGTAATTATGCAAATTTCTGGACCGGAATTTGATATTCAATTATAACATTTGCATAACTGTATTGTTCGTCACTTTTATTCTAATTAGAAGTAATTTTGGATTAAAATTAATTCCAAGAAATGCTTTTCTATTTAAATAATGATTTTTAAATCTGCAGACTAAGAAAACAGGGAAAACACTCACAAATCATAACCATTATTATAATATAATTTTCAATTAACTCAATGTATTGCATTGAATGACATTTAATTTAATATAAGAGTCGAAAGTCATTTCAAAAACAACTTTCTTTTCAACTCATTAAATATCTTTTTTATTTTGTTTAATGTCTCGAATTTCAAGTTAATTATAAAAATGTTCTCAAAAAAAAATATTCTACATTTCGATGACATGCTATCCGATGGATGTCTTCAATATATGGAATTGTAATCAAAAATTTGAAATTTAATTTCAAACTTAAATTGGTTTTCATCAAAATTTCACTAATTATTCATAACTTAGCGTCGATTTCTTTGCTGACAGAAAAATCTAATTAAAATTTATTAGAATTTGTAATTAATTGCAGAGAAGATTATTTTGTTCAAACAGTAAGAAAAGATCAATTGAATTATTAATTACTAGATTTTATTAATATTACTGAATTTTTGTTTCTTGGAAATTCGTTTAGAAAACGGAGCGCACGGGTGTACAACATTTTTCGACGCCTCCAGGAGGGAGTCCGCTCCGAATAGTTTCAGGAAAGAGTAGTGTGGGATAAAAGTGTCGCCACTTTGGCGTCATTTCTAAAATATTTGAATTGGTCACGCAAAAATTAAGGATTATCTGTACCACTACCTGTGCGTATCCCTGATCAGCTAATAAATAAATTTGCCATAAATTTGAGGCCAACGAACCGCATAATTATTGGATTGGATTTTTGAAAATATAATTTAATATAAAAATCTTCGTTTTTAGTAAATCCGGACCAAAAAGTATCGGTATTTTATGAGTACAGATATTTTCTAATTAAATGTTGAAAAAACGGTCTCTAATTATAATCAATCATTTTCTGAGATGACTATAATTTGCAATTAATTTCACAGTTATTTAACTTTGAACTTTTTGTGCTTAATTCTTGATTCATAGAATTCTGTGTTACTTTTCACTGGTTATCCAAGTCAATTATGTGTTGAAAAATGCCTTTAATTTATGCAAACATTTATCCACTTTTGGCCCAAAAATAATACGAAAATATTTTTCGCTAAAAATATTTTCCGTCCGAAATGTTTTATAATTAGTTTAAAAATAAATTGATTGAAAAATTACTCGTTTTGTGTTTAACGTTAAGTCCAACCCTGACTGAAAGGACAGGACTGTTGACAGAAATGCATAATAAATTGTTTAAAAATTTGACGGGAAAATATTTGCCAAAAAGCGACTCTGGTAATTCTTTTAAAAGCATAAGGGGTAACCATAGTATTTATAACCCTAAGGTCAAGCATTTGACAAAATAATTGAGATTTGAGAAAAATTGTAAGGAAAACGAAAAAGAAACGGACCCCCCCCCTCAAAGGTTGGCACTTCGCGAAGCGGCTAATTTTCTGCCATTTTTAAATTTTACCAATCAAACTGTATTTAAATTGAATTTAAGGCAATTTAAACTAAATTGAGCTTAATTAACTATATTTAGGCAGGTATAAAAATGGGTAGTATTTCCGGCCGTGATCTCAAGAAAATACCCTCCTCTTATACTTATCTTCCTGTGGTTCCAGAAAAAAAATCCCACCATTTTATCCTGCCCTTTACTCGGACCTTGGTTACCTCTTGGCTTAAAACTTATTTTTGATTAAAAATTTTCAGATTCTTATCAAAACGAAAAACATGTACTAAATATGTATTCAATAAAAAAAATCTTCTTCAATGAATAAACCGTTCAAATCACAGGCAATGGATCCGCAGCCAAAGCATCGGAAGGAGTGGTTGTAAAGTGTATTTACAACAAAAGATCTAAAACTCGATAAGAAGTAAAGCTTTTCATATGAATGAACCGAATAAATGCCCACTCAATAGCTTATTATATAAGTTTACTAAATACTAAATTTATTCAAAATGTATTCTGATCAAATATTGGATAAAATACGAGATGATCAAGGTGAACTGCCAAAAAACTCAACAATGATTTAAAATATCAATGTTTAAACTAGATTTGAATTTATATCAGCAAAACTGATTCAATTCAATCTTCAATGTTAGTAAATGTTGTCTAGGTAAAATAATGCTGAAATAATCCAATAAGGTTTAAGAATATATTACTATAATACTATATGAATATTATCTAATATTTTGAAAAATGTCTTAACAACAAAATCGTTTTGATTTATCTAAAGAATAAACAATAAAGTTTCAAAATTACCTAAAGACCTTGGCCATGGCCTTAGAAATAAAGGGCTAATATTTTCAATTTTTTTCTTCCCGAAGAAGATAAAGGATAATAATTTAAATCAACACTAAATTAAATGTCTATTTATAAATCACTAAATATAGTGAACAATAAATAAGTAAAAATCATCTCATATTTTATCGATGGGAGTATCAGAACATACTATAAACAGATGGCTATAAACAACACAACAAAACAAACAATTTAGAGAATATATTAAATAAATAAAAAAGAAGATATTGTGTCTGATTATAGTTTTGAACGAAGCATTTAAAATCAAGCAGATTAATAATAGATGATTAATATCAAGTTATTCATGGTCATTTATTAGGCCTGAGCCAAATGCAGTTATTCTTAACCCTTATTAAATATAATTTTGCTTTAATTTTATCATTAAATAAATTTAGAACAAAAGCGTCGTTTGAGGGGAAACGCCTTTCAATATAAATGGTCTGAAAAATAAAGAAAGAACAGTTTCAAATTTATCAATTGGTTAATCATGGCCATCACCGAATTAGCGTTACGTGAGATGACCCCTGGCTTATTGAAGCCGTCACTGCCATGTGCTCTATCTTTTCTAAGTGAAGGAAGTGCTAAAACTTTCAAATTTTTACGTTAAATATGATTTAATTTATGTGAAAATTATAAATAAAAATCTATCTGAAAAATAAGAGCCGTTTTTCCAGCGATTTATTGCTTGAAATTTCGAACTGAATTTCTTTAAATTGAATATAATTTTAAAATTTTTGTCACTTTTATTCACTTTGATATCAGAGAAAAGTAATAAAATTTACTTATTTAATAATTCTTTGACGAACCAAATGGATATTTGTCCCTTTCTTATCAAACATGATGTTTCTGAAATTGCTAAGATTACCCTTCTCTTTATGTATAAAATTGAGTGGAAGAAGAAAATTCAATTTAATTTCAATCAGTTCTGATATCCTTTTGATGTCTAGACATTAGTTGAGACTCTATTTCATCGAAATGATGACAACTATTGAAGTCATCACAACATATGAAAAATGAGATAAAAATAAAAGAAAAAAATTGCCAAAAACTTTGAAAAACATTTCAATCGTTGATTTGAGTGTCAAATAGTGAGAAATTATATATTTTTTCTAGCAATAAATCCGAATTATATTCTTATTAAAGGTAAAATCAAGATAAAATTTGCAAATATTTTCCAAAAAAGCTATTTTCAGAGCCATTATTCTAGTGTTGAGTTAATCGCATTAAATACTAATGCTTTAAAATCAGATTTTATTTCAATATTTTATTGCTTTCAAACAGATTTTCTGACCAAAAGTCTCAGTAATTCATTAAATAAGGAAAACATTTCAGAATTATATAAGCGTTTGGTTCATAAAAAATAGAAAAAAGTGATAAAAATTTGTATGAATAGTGAAAATCAATTTGTTTAATATTTCATGACTTTTATTATATTATATTATTTATGTATATTTCTATCCCTGTTCTCAAAGAATAAATTACTTTAAATTTTTATTAACTTATTCGTGGATAACATACCAAACGATTCGTTAAAACCAAAAATTGATTAATTCCTATGAATCACACAAAAGAAATGCTTTCCTAATCATTATAATTATGTTTCGTGTGTTTAGTTATTTATGAGATAAAATGGTCCAGATATGATTCAACTGTTGAAGGGCTGTTTCATTCTCAGCTTGGCTCTGACCAAGTGTCATTCATCTAGATTAAGTCTAGAAATTTATTTGCAATTATCATCTCATTTGAGGAAAGAATGTGCGAAAACTATATTGAAAACTTTCATTAGCACACCTGTAGTGCTCAGGGAAATATACCATTGGCCTCCAGCCCCACCCTATCCATCAGACATCTCTGGTAGAGCTAAATAAAACAAATGGACTTTTTGTCTTATTATGTATTCAATGTGTTTTGTGGCCATAAAAACAAAAATAATATTATCTGAAAAAACGTATTAATCGACTTTACATTCACTCCTTTTGTTTAAAAACCCATAGAATTCGCAAAAAATCAGCAAAAATTCAAATCAATAGCAGAGCTGTGAATAAACGCAGAATTCATTTAATTAATTAACAGGAGTTCCAAATAAAGCCAAAGGTTTTACGAATGCATTTAACCTTATTTGCAGTGAAACTGTTTTTTCATTACTAATAATCAGATATAAAATGAGCAAAAGGTTGAGTAAATCTGAGCATCAAATTAGTGAACCAACTGCTCGACTCCTTCATCTGATTTAAGGTTTACCTCATTTTTTTGCCAAATAGTGGCAAAAATCAGGAAAATCGGTCGACAAAACAAAAAAAGTTAACGAAGAGTAAGGAAGAGAAGATAAGACTGGGAAAAAAGTGAGAAATAGCACAACCACAACCAGCACTGGTACGGACATTCATGTAATTTGAATGGATCTTACCTTTGGGTATAAGAGCCGAGTCAAGGCTTGGCTCAGTTGACGTAAGTCTAACTTCTCTCCTTCGGGAGTCTCTGGTCGTTCAATTTCGGTGGGTGTGGTCGCGCCTCCATTCGTGTCATTAGACGTGGCCGGCGCTTTCAAATACAGATTAGGACTGTTGGGACAGGTGCTGATCGAGGCCCTGGAGAACTTTCGTGGTGTTCGGGGTGACGGCACCTTACTTCCGTTATTACAAGTGTTCGGTATTTCCATAATATTCACAGCTTTTTAAAAACTAAACTCAACGACAAAGTCTTTTCATAGAAATATTTCTTTCAATATAAGTAACTTTGAAATTAAGAAACCTAAATTAAATTGGCGATTATTCAAATGTGTTATGATACTTTGTAATTATGCTCAGCTGAAAACAATCAGTGAAGTCATACTTTGAGTAAATGGTTGCGTCTTTTTTGTTGAACTGTTGGCCAAAATCTGTGAGGAAAAGAGAAGTAAAAGTTGTTAAGAATATCAGTCAATAAATTGAAGAATAAATGAGCAGAAAATCTCCGATTTCTCAACAAAAGTCAATTTCGAACTCAGAGCAGATTTTTTCTTATTTTTCACTAAAAATTTCCCGTAATTTGGAGTTTCAATAGTTTTTTCGGAAAATAAGTGAACTTTTTCTGTCGTTATTAACTTTTTTTTGACTCAAATTTCTAAACTTCAAGAATTGAATTAAGGTTTCAAATGAATTGTGAAAATGTGTTGTAAAATAAATGAGTTGAAAATATATAAAAATTTAGCCTCAGGAACACTCTTTCTTTCTCAACATGTCAATTGTAAGAACAGAATAATTTTTAGGCAACAGTTCGTATGAAAAGCTAAGAATAATCGTATAATTGCAAGAATACTTCGAACCAATCAATACAACAGTCATTTTTTACCGGCTTATGGTTACATACATAAGAATCGCACACCTATTCTGTTATTGAGTCAGTGCTCTCTTACCAGTGCTCTAACGATAAATGATTGTAATCATTGTCTGATCGGTGAAAGTCATAGTTATGTACAGCCAAAGAACTGAGCGCCGAAAAAGAACTGGAGAACAGAATTAATAATACTGAGCAGAATAACACACTCTCTGCCAACAGAACTCTTATTCTGTTCAGAATACAGTCCTCTAATATCATTGCCTGATATTGAAAGACAGCTTTTCGAGTCTGCACAACACGATTCTGGTGTTTGGATCTGTGCTCTACTCATATACTCTCATATGTCTATTGAATTCCGCACTTTTATAGCCTTTCACTTTCAATGAGCTGAGAGAAGAACTCCTATTCTATGCTAACAGTTATGAAAACACAACAGTTTTGCTGAGTTTTATTCCACCAAAAACTGAATATAAGTTAATTAAATATACTATTATACGAATAGTTAAGCTATTAATGACTTTCCATTATAGACAAAACATACAGAACTTTCTGCTGAATATGTAATACTTTGTGTACAAATATAGTCAACGTATTTATCATTTGGTTAACAATTTTTCTCCTCTTATATGACAAGACTTTCACACAAAATGAAGAGAAAAAATAATAATTTTTAGGATAACATCAAAATAATTACCTCTCATTTGATGCAGAATTCAAAGCATTTCTGTAATTATTTTTCAGGATTTTTATTACAGAAAACTTTTCATAACTCAGGGACAGGTCTTTACAGTTGAATAACTAAAACGTCGGGTTTTTGTCAAACATTTGCTATCATTAGACAAACAAAAGGTTTGCTTTTATTTTTGTTGAGTAGAAAACTGAAGTATTTTTTTTAGGAATTCAAACGTTTTGCTTTGATTTTTTAAAATAAAAATAAACCCTTAGATATTCTTCCAATCATTTTTCGTATGTAAACAAGCACATCTAAAAATAGTTATTTTTAACAAGTAAAGCTTTTAGCTATCAAATTTAAAAATAATAAACAACATTTGATACTCAAAATATACATTTTCTATTAATTATATGTTGTTTAAAATCGAAAGTACGTCATTGGGTCATAGCCAAAAAATATTAATAATGAACCTTGGTGATTAATAACTTGGTAATCCCAGCCATTATTATATAAATAGTTTTATTGTTTCAGATATTTTACTCTCATCCTATCGATCAAAATATTTCGACAAAAAAGAGTGTTTTCATATCTTCGAGGAATAATAAGAGAAAAAGTGATGTTATGTTCAATAAAATATTATAATAATAAGAATAATAATAAACTAATAATATATTCTTTGTGTTGGGAATTGAGTTCATAACAAAAGGCACATAAAAAGCATTTTTTGAAATTCTAGATAAATAAATTCTTTTGGAGTAAAACAAATTTCAATAAAGAAAAACATTATTTTTAATATGAAATCCTAACAGAATTCTGTTTCTATCAAATCATTTATTGAATAGAAATTCAATTCAAACAAAAATGATTATCGATTTTCACATCTCTTGGCATAATTTTCCAGATAATAAACATTCAGAACATGAAAGTTTATTAATTTCTCGGCTATTTTAGCAAATATTTGCACAATTCTTACTCCATGCAAATAACAAGGCTTTTAATTAATCTAAAAATTTCTTTAAGATAATAAATGATGAAAATCTCTGACATCTTTATCGTTCAGACATGCGTTTGAGCTCCGATTCCGTCCTTTTTAATTAATTAATGTCCTTTTGATTAATCGCTTAATTGTTTTCAATCAAATCGATGATTGAATGTGTTATTCAGTTAAGGGGAATAAGAAATGTATTGCTGGAAATGCCTTATAATCGCTCGGAATTAAATTATTAATGACCTATTTTTCCAGTTCCACTGGACATTAATTGATCACAAAAAAACCTGGAATCGATAGTCATTCAAATCAGAAAAGATAAACAAAAGGCTCTGACAAAGAAAAACAATAAATGAAAATCTTATTTACAAAATGATTTAAAACATGATTTGTTTTGTCATTTCTTTTTCCGAATTATTTTCTTTCAATTTATTTTGGATTAATTCAAACAACTGTTGAAGTGTTTCAATAAGATCCCATCAAAAGCAAAAATCGCTGGAATTGCTATCAATTATTTCACTGCTATTTAGGGGAATGTCTTAAGGAATCTCATTAAGGAATTGCTATCATTAATGACTCGAATTAATGAATTTTCAACATTTGAGAAAAAAATAATTAATTGCTTCTTATTGTTTTGAATGAGACGGAAACGAGTGTTTGGAGAAAAAAGTCTTAATTTTATTTGCCTTTCATAGCATTAGTTATCAGATCATTAATGAGAGGATTTTCAATATAATTTTTCCTGGATAATTACCAGAATTAAAAAAAGAAATATATAATCTAATGAGTAGAAGACTCGTTAGAGACAGAATATTCTTGGGAAACGATTTCGAAATGTTCATTAAAAATAGTTTTAATTGAATTCTATTCATAAAAATATTTAGACTTATCATTGAATTGCTAGATCTGTATTCATGGAAAACCTTAATTCATATGTCATTTGTCAAAATGAAAAACAAGTTTGCATTTGATTTGATAAGAATATTGTAATTTAAATAACTATTTTCAATGAGTTTTCCAATGATTAGAAAATTTCTATTAAAGTTAACTCTATTTGCAATCCTCTCAGAAATCTATTTAAATATAATATTCACTTTTCTTTCATTCAATTCTAGCACAAAGTTATTTAATAATTTTGTATTCAATAATTTCACTTAACCGACATTAGAAGCAATTTTTCTTAGTTTTCATTAAAGAATTGGTTTCAAATACCAAGAGTTTAATAATCAGCAAAATTTATTACAATATCAAAGATTATTAATAAGTTTTGTCAAACAATTTGTAATTCAAATGAGAGTTATCTGAATGCAATTCCTAACAAACATTGATTTACATTGAGTTTAGCCTAACTCTGAGCAAAGCTATTCATAATTCAATGTTTGCGATGATAGTCCATTCGATCCGATATTTTCATAAGTATCTCATTCTTTTCTAATTCAATGTTTTTCAGTCTATCCATGATGTTTGTGCAAGAATAAAATTGAATAAATTAAACACGAAAGCCTTGGTAAATAATGGTTAATTTCTACAAATCATTATGTCATATCCGAATACAAAACAAGACAGGAATACCTCCTAAACGAGCCGATCGTCACCTCCAGTTTCCGATACATATCTAATTTTTTGTAATACATGAGAAAAGTCAACACAAAAAAAGAGTAAATTATTTTATTATTAAATACAATTTTGAAAATTTATTTTACAAAATATTATATTTGAGTTCTTATATTATAATGATTTATAGTTATAAATAGATTCATCATTAATAAGAATGCAAGGATAAAAGTACATGTATATTAAGAATAAAGACAAGTTCTTTTGTAAGGACAAACACAGTCACTAAAGTCAGACTAAACTGGATTTTTCATTATTATAAATATGAATTGCACTCAAATTTCAAGCATTCTTTTCAAATTGAATCTCAAAAGTTCTTTGAATCTGAAGTTATCTTTCTTTAAACATAATCTTTGAATTGAAAACTCATTAATATTTGGATTAATTTGAGAATTAATTGTAATTTTGAATCATTAATAATAGTAAATATGAGATGCAATCAGAGGAATGAATAGTCATTTCTGTTTGTAATAAAATGAAAAATGAATTACAAAAAATAAAACAACTTTTCTTCTTCTGATAATTAATTTTGTGTCCATTAGATCCTGTTTTTTTTCCTGTAGACAAAGCAAAACAAAGATTGCTATCAAATGAGGAGAAGGCTCTTGCAATCAGTTATCACATAAAATAATGTGTGTTTTTTTTCAACAGTTACTTTACATTAAAAATCAATTGAAACAAAATATTTTCTCTAATTTTATGTCTGAATCATTTGAAATAAAGAAAATTAAAACTGTTCTTGCCGACAATTGATAGCTGCAAAAGTAATCTCATCCGAGAGAGAGACCTAAATGATAATCATTTTGTTGGATCAGTTGTCCGGTTCAGTAACCAACCAAATATCTGGTGCTGTTGTTTAATGTTTTTATTACACCTTCACATTAGCTCAGCATTAGTGCCGGCAATGGTTTTAATGGCTTTATTCCCAGTTCTTTCTTAATGTGAAATTCAAGTAAATTCTGTGGTCTTCTTATATATTCCTAATTAGACTCTAAACTAATGGTAACACTAAAAAACAGGCAGACATTGCCATCATTGAACCCTCTTTTAATTGGAAAGAAAAAGATGCCATCAATTCAATCATCGCTGATATTGTCTGTTAAACACAAATCTCAGCGAAATTTTCTCTCATTTAATTAAAGCATAAATATTCATTCAACCATATCCTATTATATCCTATCTTGGTCTTTGTCTGAATTTCTAATTAAATTCCAGTGTTTAACTAATGGTTTTAATTAGACATCCATTAGTATATCAAAAAGAAATACTATTATTTGAAGAAATATTGAATTTAATTTTCAATTTACTCCTGAATTTCATATTAAATGACATAATGTTGAGAACATTTATGGTTTATAATTTAATTTCGATCTATAAGTCAGTCATTTCAGTGAAAGGGATGGACTGATGAAAGGGAGAGAGAGAGAGGTAGAGAGAGGGAGGGAGTGAGAGGGAGGGAGTGAGAGAGTGGGAGAATATTATTTTTCTTCACATTTAATGAGTTTTTCTCCGCAAAAACAATATTAACTCTCATTGAATATAATATTACTTTTATTTGGTTTAGTTTCGGGTTTCGTAACTTTAATGTTACAATACTTTTGGTCTGTAATACAGAATAATTGGCTTCAATTTATCAATAAATTAGAACAAGGAATTTATATCCAGGCAAACCTTATGAAGAGATAGTAAGCAACTTATTGTGTGTGTGTGTGTGCTGATAATCCCTTGATCCCTGGCTGGGAAGGATAACAAATAATCTAGCTATCAAATCAATTGTTTCCAATAACCAAATATTTGATTAATTATTTTTCTTCTTCTGAAAGTCTTTCCTTACCTTTCCTTAACTAAAAAGAGGTAATTATGAGAACGAAATACTCACTGAAAGAATGAAAAATGAAATTTTCAATTAAATTCTCCAATCGATCAAAACTATTGAGGTTTGTCTGTATGAGAGCGAAAATATTGGAGAAGAGAGAAAAATTGAAAAATTTTAATATCCGGTACAACCTGTCGAATAGACCGAATGTCAGGCCGTTCAGTGCAAATGTATGATTGCTTTAAACTTTGTTTTTATTGTTTGTATTTCTATTTTTTATTTTTATATTTCTTCTGACTTTTGCGCTAATATTATGGATACGTTTGGAAAGCAAAACGACTGAATAACTCTTGAGTCGAGCAAAGAGATAAAAATTTGTAATTCTATACAATATTCGGGCAAAATGACGACATTCCTCTGCCTTTTATACAATATCTTTGGTTCGGAAGATTCAAATGTTTGTTCATTTTATCGATTTATTGATTCATATTTCTCTGTCTAAACAAAAGGCAGCAAAAAATGTTTCACTTCTGGACAGCAATTCTTAAAAAAAACTTATGAAACATATGCTATTCAGAGAAATATAACATTTGGACACAAATATCATATATTTATCCCTAAAAGCAAGCAAATTTAAGTAATGGAAAGTTTTCAAACAAGGCATTTATTTTTCTGAGAATAAATTGAATTAAATGACTGTGATTTATGACCGGCCAAACAACAGGTTCGATTTGATAACGTTACATTATACTTGCAATTAATGATAATCTAGTACAATAAAAAATAATCTGAAGAACTCATGGGAATTTTCTCTTTGTTTATTCTGGATCATTATTCTTGCATTCAAATTATGTAATGAATAATATACAAGCACATAAAAAGCGAACTAGAATATATAATGCAAGTGCGGTATTATAAGTAAAGAATAATTTTGTGATAAATCTATCGAATTATGTGATGAGACATAAAAAAGATAAGAGAATAATGGATACATTCGGTACTTTTGCTCTATTGCCAAGAGCAAATTTCAAATTATGCATAAGTACAACACGTATCAAATGTTAGAACCTGAGCCAACCAGATTGCATGACCAAGCAGCAAATGTTATCCGTTTAAATATTTAGGCCAGGGTGCTTTGATTAGAAAGATTTAGAGGTATTTTTGTCAAAAGATAATTTTATGCTCTTGCAAAGTCTATCTTAAATTCTACAAGCAAAATTCAATTTAATTCTACACAGATGTATTTTAGATAACATCCTCTTCTTATACTTTTATGACCTAAATTTTAGATTGGTACTTTAATAGAATCTACAACTGAAGGTATTGTTAGGGCGCAGACCACCCTTTGGCCATCTTCGGCGCACACCATATTTTAATGCAGTGGATTTAAATGTCAAACGAGTGAAGTAAAGAACTCCTCACAAGAGTTTGGAGCATATCTTAAACAGTGATCTCATCACTGAGTCTTACTTTGAGGTGAAATATGAGAACAAAAAAAGCATTAAACCATTGAATAAGCGATTTATGGCTCAAGAAATCTGATAGAAGTACGTCTCATACACTGAGTTCTCGGCACAGACTAACCGATGCATTAGTGCCGAGTGTGATAACCGATGAGCTCAGCATTATTTCTGACATTCAAATCGAATTATTACAGAATAACAAAGAAGAAGAAGATTTTCATACTTTTGACAATTGCTTCGAGTATTTTTCAAACAGTTCTTCAAATTGTCTTTGAATGAGAGCTAAGTTTTTGACTATTCTTTAAGCGATTTAAAAGTTATTAAAATTTTTTTAAATTCCTTTTCTGATAGTTTTTGACAAATAATCTAAAATTCTATAACTATTATAACAATTGTTTGTCATTTGAATGTAAAAATTAATCATTAATTTTGAAAATGAAAACTAATTAAAAACAAAGCCATTAATTCTGATGCAAACGGAAGACGAAAAGGAAGGATATATAAAATTGAGTGATATTCTGTCCATATATTAATTAAAATTATTATCAATTTCTTATTTATGACCTATTCGTCAAAATAGAGATATAAGTTAAAAAAGTAATTTCATGACAAATCGGAAGTTTTGACATATTATATAAGAAAAATAAATTCGTTATTGAATTAAAAATTTGTGCAGAAAAATGCACTCAGTTTTGATTTATTTATTGACTTCATGTCTACTGTTTTGGCGTTTCGTATAGATTTTCATTCATATCAATCAAATACAATACTAACT
>JAQIWP010001627.1:0-14031 GCA_034695525.1 Euzetes globulus
CTCTCTCTCTCTCTCTCTCTCTCTCTCAATTTTTTCAATTTTAATATTAGTTGGAAATTAATGTTCTGTTGTTTTCCTCAACCGAACCATTCGTATCCTTGGTTTCCATCTCTACTCTCATATTGTATGAGTAGATGAAAAAAGCCATAATTATCTTTGACTTTTAGTTGACTCAGTCTATTGATTCCGTCCCCCACCATAAGCATTGGCCACAGACTGTGTGACATAGATTTTGATTTAAGTTAGTATTGAGGCAAACAATCCATTACTCGATTAGTTGTCAATAAATAACATAATATATTGATTGAAGTTTTTGGCAAAAAATAAAAGGAATAAAAAAGTGTTGGCTTCAAATGTATTTGTGTTAATGAAAACTAGCCTTGATTTATGATTATCCCAATTAACCAAGCTATTTTTGTTTGATCAATATTGGATTACCCTGTCATTGCTAATCACAGATTTCTAATGGATACGTTAGAAAAGTCGAGGAATATTTGAAGAGTTCCATGAATTTGTCTCCAAATACTAATCGACGAATAAAGTTATCAAAAATAAAATAATTTCACAAATCATTCAGAATTTTACTGATTTTTATTTTTTTCTTAAGACAATTTCGGAAATGTCATCTAAAGTATCCAGTTTATTTCAACTATCACGCAATTAATTTTCAAAACGTTGATTTGAAATTGCAAAATATACACATACTAGTCAGCTGAAATATGCTTGCTTATAACTTATAGATAATAACATACAGATAATAATCACCGTGATAATTATTAAGCGATTAATACTGTATTTCATTTAGTTTTGTTTGATAAGTACTTAAATAAAAATCAAGTCTTAATTGAATTGAGTAAATATGAGTCAACTTTTTCGTTATCTCTGCCATAGATTCTCAAATATAGTCTAAAATAATGGTCTCAAATGCTATTCAAATCCATACAACTCTCTAATTATTAGACTTAAAAATTTAATGATTTTCATGAATTTATTGGAAACTTATCGGTGACTTTTGTGAACAACATGAACATTTATTCAAAAATGGTAAGCTTGGTGGTCCTAAAATGACTTGTTTAATTTATATTAGTGATTATTTTAATGGTGGGCAAGGTCATCCCTTGGAAATTGACTAAATTCGATTATGATCGGTGTTTCTGACTCTCTATTATCGGCAGTTCTCTGTGTGTGTCAGTCATCTAATAGTTATGATGTGTTGGGGCGCAGACTGTGATGCGCAGCCACACCACGCATCCGATTGCCTTTTCTCTACTACCAGTGCTTCTACTATGAAGTCTAAGTCAACTGTCCAACAACACAGAGCCGTAACACTCATACAGTGGGGGACAGACTTTATTCAGAAAAGTGTGATAGGATTCATCCTCGTCAATGATTGGGAGGCGCATCCATACAGCACAGCGTAAGCCTGTGCGAAGAGAGAGAGGATGGGTCTGTCTTCTTCTTCAGTCAAACTCTGTGGTAACGCACAGCACAACATAGCAAAAGTGGTGCCAAAACTACTATAACTTAAATAAAAATATTGAATATTATTATAAAGACCGGGATATACACCGATTATGTCAAGTAAGGCATCTTTTTATTATATCCATTAATAGCCTACTTATTAATTAATTTTTATCTTGCAAATATATTGGTGAAAATTAGTTCAAATTGTTTGCTTTTTGTGTTTTCCCACGTTTTTTCATTTGAATAATCCATTAATTTGCAAGTTTAATAAGCTTGTTTACTACTATTCTAAAATCATCAAGCTAAACTTAAACTTATGGAAGTAAACGCCTATTTATCACAACAAAACCCTTTTTTATTGTGAACCAAAGGATTCGGAATTATTCTGTCCATTAATTGTGTGAAATCTCCTTAAAAGGTGTGAAATTTCGAACCAAAAACGTTGTAATTTTTTTAGGTTTAAGTGCATTTCAATTATTGTTTTTTTTGTGTTGTTTTTTCTCGGATTAATTTATTTCGTTTCTTATCCGTCGTTATATGAGTAGTGAGTCATAACAAGTGTAATTGTTGATGAAGATTTATACCTTGAATAATTTATAGATTTGTCTAGTTGAAAGTTCGGTGAATTCATATAAATGTTTTGGTTGTCATAATCTAATGGGATTTTATCAATGAATATTCCTGGTCATCACAATCAGTCACGTAATGAGTGGTTCAAGAAGTTTGTTATTCATCTGATTTAGTAGTTTTTACTCATTCCTAATGTTAGTCCATCTCTTATGCTGTGATTCAAAAATGTTACTCAACTCCAAAGTATGGCTTCACATATGCTGTGAGGAAATGAAAACATTTCGCCGAAACTTGCAAATCAATCAACAGTTGAGTCGAGGAATAACTGATAAATACTTTTTTAAGGCTTTATTTGTCGACATCTCTGCTCTTTATGGCAGTCTTTGTATCGTATCATAAAATCGGACGTTCAATCCGATAGTTTTTTTGGGATTCACACAGACGTGACTTTTAGTAACTGTCCCTAAACTTCAACAGATTCTCCATTAAAAACCATAAAAAACATGTATTGTATAAAAAATTCCATAGAATAGATTGGAAACTGTATTCTCTCTATTCATTCTGTGTTTGTGATGTACCGACTCTTCTACTCATTAGTTATGCCATTATTTCACCAGAATTTTGGCTCAAAATTGTATAAAATTTAATTTTTTGCTGAGCTATCAGAACAGAAATTTTGCGCTTTTTGCTCAATTATCTACTTTAATGAGCAGGGATGCTCAAGCATAATTAATTCTCCATTTTTCAAGTGACTGCAAAATCTGCTCAAATATTTGTAAAGACATGACTTCAACCCTCAAAGTAAACCAATAATTTTGTTCAAATCATAGTCTGCTTGGATAAGCCCTCTGGCCATCCCTTGTTTAATGAGTAAAGAATATTACAAAAGATAGTATTCCCGGATTAATTTGCTCTCAATTTTATCATTGAATTCATTGCTAGCGATTCATATCTAATGTTTTCTATGGGAATAAATATTTGTGTGAATTACTCATCAAATCTCACACATCGATAGCTGTGTTTTGTCTGAACTTCTCAATTGAATTACACTTTAATTCCTGTCATTCATTGAGATATTCGTATCATTTGTCTCAATATTGACTCATCTGTTCTGTAGTAGAGATAAAGCGGAAAGAATTGAAAATCTTTTTATGACACGAATATAACGTTAAGGACAGTCATCACAACAGCATTTGTTTTGTTCACTGATAACTTTACCCATAAAACTAATAATCGGCACACAAGAGGGGAACGGTATATATCGGCTCAATATTTAAATAATATATGAGTTTTAGACGAAAACTTATTATTTTTATCACTAAATACTAATACCCGGACCTAACACTAGAAGAGCTGTAATAACAGTGTTTTAATAGTAAGTATTGTCTGAATAGCAATACTATTGAACGACAAACTAATAGTGAAAAACAATTCGTTAATAAATAGTAATTCACTTATTATATGGAGGAAACAGTTTATAAGATAACAACAAAAAAAGAATTGCTAGAATTTTTCTCCAACTGTTCTCTAATGCCTGGGAGAGTGACTTCCTTTGTTTAATTACTAGAATGAATAATTTGCATGATCGCCAAGCTGTCTGGCAAACTTGAAGCGTCTCAAGGCAGTTACCTAGGTTATCCTAATTAAAAGTTAGTTTGTTCTACATTACAATGTTGCTAGTTGAATAGGTTTAGTATCAGTATGAATAATTTAGATTTGGTGACATGAATAAGAGAGTTGACAAACATAAATGATAGCCTGGTGATCCCAGTGTAATGTCTATGCGACTCCACTCTCAAACTAAATATTTGATTTAATATTCTATTTACTAATAAATGTATTATTTGCTAATATAATGCAAATTATTATTCCTTCCTTTAAATCTATTTTTTCTCTTATCCTTTATTTATATCAGTTGTTAGCGAAATATCATATCTTTTGATTCAAACTCTTCGTTAATTGGGGTCAAAACACAATATGTGTCTCCGATTGTGAGCCAAAAAAATATTTTCATATTCAATTCACAGCTCAACACAATCGCAACACTACCAGAAAGAACTTTATTTAATTTGCAAGTTCATTTTTCTTCTTGTTTAATACCCCAATTGACTGATGGTTTCTGTGATTTTTCAAATGTATTTAAATCATCGCAAAAGAAAATGATTAAACATTACTGTTATGAGAGCACAGAATCAAAAGCCGGTTCTCGTGAGTTATTATTCTTTGTTTTTATTGTAATTTATTTTCTAGTTTTTTAGTTAAGTATAACAAACAGTATATAAAAAAAGGCAAATGAAAAACAATTTTATATTTAGTATTTTAATCATTTTTATTGATTTGAGTGAAAAGAATACGTGTTTCAAGAATAAGATATATCTGTCAAACAGTAATGATATCTTTGGTTTATTCCTCTTATTATATGACACTCACATCGAAAGGCGCTGATAAGGCTAGAGATGAGAAGTAATCCCAGAGATTGTCGTCTAATCTAACAGTTCTAATGGTTTTATTATACAATCAGTTTGTGTTTAATGATATCGTTATTGAATTGTGTCTTATCTGACAGACAGTCACACAAAATAATTGTCAGTCAGGGGCGGGAGTCGGATAACTAGCTGACAATTGCGAGTGTTGAGGGGAACAGTACATTTTAAGCTTGCAAAACACATACGAAAACTCATAATCAAACAGTAAATTACAGGCGAATCCCATTTAAACAGATCTGATGTGTGTCTGTAGTCACACACAAGTCATATATCAAACCTCTGGTTAAATGAGTCTCAACTCCATTGCGTCTAAAGTGTAAACCCATCGACTCTTATAATCAATTGCTGAAGAGTAGTGCTGTTTGGGTGATGGCCGCCGCTATCAGAGTCGGGAACTGCTATCATTCAAACGCAGCCTTTCTATCGAAGCCATTGGCCATCAGTTTAGTCGGCAGTGATTTCTTTGCAGTCATTATCTGTTTTATGTGTTTAGAGTCTGATTGTGGATAAAAAGTCAGTCCAAATGATGTTTTGTGCTCTCAATTTACAGCCAGCCCTCCACCACTGACTTTATATAATAGAATATATAGATATTTCTCTCTTTTTATTCTGTTCTCTCTCTTCAGTTGAATGTTGAGTAAAACACATCCAGAAAATAATGGATCAAACATTTAACCCTAATTGACCCGTAACTCCCAACGAGACTCTTTAGCTGCCGGAACTATCAAGAGGAATGGCCTGTGCTGTCGGTGTTCTGCTCTCGCAGCTCACTCTCAAACATAGCCCTGTGCTATACTGTTGAATGAGCTAACAGTTAGAGGCAAACGCTCTAAAACTGTATGAGTTTTAGATAATAAGATTGCGTTGACTTTTGCACAGAAAGACAAAACACTACATAAACTCAATGGTATTCTCTACTCTCGTTTTAAGAGCCATTCTTCTGGTTATTCTCTTTTTGCCAAAACTAATAGAGAGAGAAAACCTTTCTTTGCGTCGACTATTCAACTGATTTACTCTTCCGATAGACTATTCGATAGACGATATTCTTCTTGAGATTCAGTTTGTGTTCACTTTGTGTGCCATATATTAAGCGTAAAACCAGTTTATATACAGAATTTTTTTCTTCATTCTGTTCTTCATTCTGTGGGCGCGTGACTGCTGTTTGATATAAGAAACAGAAGTTTTTTATACACATTTCATAGTCATCTGTGCTCTCAGTACTGGGAAGGAATGGAATTATATTTTTTGCACAACAGACACATTTTTTGGCTTTTCTTTAAGTTTTCCTGACTTTAAATGTATTTTTATTCAATACTATTCTGTATGTATTCCCTATCGATATATAAATCAGAGTCTAGTTTATGGCCAAACATTTTAAAGGCAATTGCAATAAAGGAGCGACTGATAGGACGCACAGGACTGATATTCTCCTCTCTGGTGCTGTGTTTAGCGGCGACACTATTTTTACTGCACATGTCTTTAACACCAGAAAACCACTCGAGAGGTGTCTTAAGCTTTTTTTCGGCTATACTTTTGGTCTAAGAGTTTAAGATCAGAAAAATAACTTATTTTTCAACCCTATATTCTGAGCGATCGAATCGGTTACCAAAACCACTGCCACACAAACGTTTGCTAATAATATCAGTGCTGAGCGCCGGTATGTGTTAAGAGAGAGAAGTGTGTGTGTGTGTGCGCTATGGGTCTATTGGTGTAGTTATTTATTATGTATTTAATTGGCTCATAGGTTAGGCCTAACAGTCGAACACCTTATAGTGAATAGAAATTTGATTTAAAAATCTATAATAAATCAATTGAAGGCTTAATTCATTGGTTTTTGGGCGATTAAAGCGGGACTCGACTGTAGCCTTTTTATATACCGGGCGCTATGAAGTGTGTGCGTAAGTAGTTTTTCGGTTAAACATTAATATATTTTTGTATAAAAACTTTATAATCAAATCAATGAGAACTTATGTTTCTCACAGTTCCGGTCATTTCTCTCTGAGTCGTTCCCGACTGAGCAAAACCTTGATTTAATACAAATTTATGCATAAATTTGTTTTTCCCTCACTTTCATCGATAGAAAGTCTTTTTTTATTCAATAATAATGTTTAAGTGTATATAAGTTGTGGAAAGTCTTACGACTTATTCAAATTAGTTTTTGACTTCGGCTCCGACTCTGTTATGGTGTGAATAACGTTATAGTAATTGAGTAACAGATTTGTTTAATAAGATTTTTCCTCATATTTTGTCGCATAATTTGGATAAAAAATGTATTTTTCTTATTAAAAGATTAGACTTTTCTCTAAACTGATATTTCATTTCTTATTATCAATAATTATAATGAAAAGACACTTTTCCTTAAAAAGTTGTGATTTTATTCTCCAAAAAGCCGGCGAACGACTATTCTGAGTGAAAATATGGAAAATATTTGTAAGAGCAAAAAATTGTTTAAATATTTCAACGCCTGATCTAAACTGACAAATGATTGAAAATGTTGAAAAACCAGTAATTAATGGCCAAATTTGATGCATTCCCGTATAAATTGAACATATATCTCAAAGTGAACTTTCTTTCTGCAAGAATATGCGGACAGAATATTGGATTGTCTTAATTCAGTGTCAATTCAGTGAATTTCTGAAGGAATAAACAATTTTATTGCGGCAATAATTTATTTATTAGTTGATTACGAACTGCCAAAGCGTTTGTCAATTGTGTGGGCTTTTAGTCAGATATCTCTCTCACTCTCTTCCAGTGATGTGTGGTTTGGCCTTAAATTTGCTATAAAAACGTCTTCAGAGAGCAATAGATATCTCTACGAATCCACAGCTGTTTAAATATTTTACGTCTAAATGATTGTGAACTTAGTGTTAGGTTTTTGTTGTCTAAATGTCTTCTTCTTCGGTCTCTATAGTGGATAACGAATTATGTGTAAACATATCACATACAAAGCCACAGATGTCTGGTCCTATTGATTGGTGTTGGCTCAGTGATGAGCTAACACTGTCTGCCCTGTCTATCATATCAGTGCGATATTGCAATTGTAAATAACAACAGAATTTTCGCTTAAAAAGTCTCTATTCGTGTGAATGAAAAACACTTTACTATTATTTATTCGTCTAATGATTGAAGAGTAAAATCATTGAGAATTTCTTTTCATATCATTTTCATTGTGATAACCGACTCATGGAAATGAAGAATCACTTTTTTCTCAATTCAAATGTATCTATCAATATATGTGTTGACAATTCAATGATAGATATATTCATTCTTCCGCTGATATTCCCTACAATCAACTGAAGACTAGCCCTGAAAGTAACCACAAAAAATCAAATCAAATGTAAAAGTTTTGAAAATATTTTTAGAAAACTGTTTTCATTGCAAACAAAACCCAAATTCAATAGAAGCAGATTTTGATGAAAAATATTTGTCTCTTATTTCAATCATTCATTTATTTCGGAAATTCGAAAAAAAGTTTTTATTATTAGATTTCGTGTTTACTATAAATTAAAAACAATTTTCAATGAATGTGAGTAAAGGGTTATCATTGACTGTACTCTCAATGCATTTCATGTTGTCGTTTGTTATCTATATATTGAGCGCTAAAATGAGTGAGGAATAGATTTTTGGCCGAAAAACAAATATATAAATACGGAATCACATCCGCCAGAGAAGAGTTGAGTCAATCGGAATCCATATCGTCGACACCTTTTGCTCGAGTATTTGTTTGTGTATCTCTTCCAACGCTAAAACAGCAAACAAATAGTCGAAGAATAATAAGATATTGGTGACAAAGAATCGTTTCCGAAGAGTTTTATGAATATTATCTAAAAATTTGCGAACAGATAAAGTGCGGTATTATTTGTTAGATAGTTAAGAGTCGTAACCAATAATAAAATCGTGAAAAATATTTTACAATCGATTGGATTAGAAGTCGTGTTCAAAGTCGTCGACAAATATAGCAGACGTTTAAGACTAACAACAGTTATATTAGACTCGAAAACAAAACTGTTATATATTTGTCACTCTATTCATGTTTATTATGAGACTTATTGTCTCTCAAATATTGTCATTGTTTTATCTTAAGAGCGAAAAGTCTTTTCAGTGATAAGACGTGTGTCGGACCGACTCTTTGTGTCACCAATTTATTTGAAGAAATGTCTATATTTTTATTCATATTTTAAATGTCAATAATTTTGAAAATGTCATCTGCTTTTCAGGCGAGGAGGACGACGTCCTGAGTGTGTCGGACGAGATGTGCACATCTGATGCAGAGCCTGAGGACACAGACATCAACATCTATTCGAGCGACTCGTCAGCGCGTAATTCATACAAACCCTATGACAGTAATATCGGCGACACATTCGGTACACCGCACAGCCGACAAATACTGCCAGAGCTGCCCAAAGAGCTCGAATTACGGCCAACAACTGCCACCAGTGCAGGCAATAGCGCCGGCGGTGGTCCTAATCATCCGCAGACATTCATAACTGTGTGCGCGCGAACTGATCTAAAGTTGGGCACAATATTCGGTCCCTATCAGGGAAAGATACGAAAGGATCCTGTTACAACTACATTCAACTGGAAGGTAGGCCCACTTTTAATGTCCTTCCATAGGCTGTGCGCTTATCTGTTTCGATGCATGCAATCTGAAAACAGGACAGAATATGACTGAATTGTACGCCTAATTAGTGTTCAATATTCATAAGTTAGTAATTAAGTCAAATCTCAGTATTTCACTCGTTTCAATAGGAAATGATCAAGGTCGCCTAGAAACTCAGCTAAAATGAGAGATAAAAATCTTAAATTCTCTGTAATGAGTATCCTAGGTGATTGCTCGAAAGTAAAAACCGTTCTAAATTATCAAGGTTGGTCTCAAATAAATAGGCCTTATGTCGAGGGAAGGAAGTCTTTCACCAGAGAAATGTTGATGCTATGATTGTGCCGTTTATGACATCCCTTTAAAAGTTGAATTTATATCTGAGTTGAAAAAAATTTATTTATTCAAAATTGTTGTTTAACTAAAAGTTATGCGATTTTTTGGTTATATATTCTATGCTTAAGAAAAAGAATCACTTTTTTCTGTTCAACATTTTTTCTGCTGAAATGTGCAGTTTCTTACAAAAAATACATCTCTAAATCCGAATGCACTCCGAGGTTGTGGTCATGTGTCACGAATTTAGTGGAGAAATGTTTGTGTTTTTGACAGCAGTTTTAGTTTTATATTTTCGTTACTCCGATATTACTCTGAATTTTCTTCTGAACTTTTTTCACTCAACAGAGATATGACTTCGAAACTAATGAAGAGTAGAGAAAAAGTTTTATTTCTTATCTAATCTTTTCATTATTTCGATTCACTTCTGCAGATATATTGCAGTCGTTTTCTCTTTGTTGTCTCTTTTTATATCAATGGCTCTTTTGGTTGAGTTCTTCGATTTCTGTTCACTTGTCTATTAGAATAGGATTTCTTAAATTTTTTCCACGAAATGCAATGAAAAATCTATGCATCTCTTTTGAGGTCTAAGTTGAAGGGTTTCCCGGACTTCAGACGTCAGTTCAGACTTATCTCGAAGTTTCAGTAAATTTTTATCTCATTTTAACAGTTTTTAAAAACTGTGGTCACAGTTATTATAACACTTATAGCTTATGTTACAAACCATATAAGTATGGAATTCTAATGAAGAGACTAACGGTTCCAATGAATTGATGAGTCCTTTGATGAGTCCATATGTTTGCGATTAAGTGGTGTTTACAGAAAGACCTCGATTTTCTCTCTGAATTCCCAATCATTATCACAAGTAGTGAATATTTTACCGAATATTTTCTATAAACTCATTCATTCGGTTCGAAAAACATATTTAAGGTATTCTCAGATTTGAAGAAAAGCTTTTGAAACTCAATACATATTTCCGTTGATTTGAATGAATCTATTGTTAAATTAGTGGAGAAAAAAGTCGTATTTTCACTGAACTTGTTTACAATTCATTATGAAATCTGATTTTCATTGGTTAGAGATTAAGATATTTTCATATAATTCATTGAAAATAAGTCAAATCGAGGGGCAATTTATGACAACACATCGCAAATAATGTGTATCCAAACAAAACATTTTGGGTTAGAGTTTAGGGAAGAAATCATATCAAATACAAACATAAATGTATCTCAAACTCAATTTTTGTAGTTTATGCAGAATCTCTCTCTCTCTCTCTCTCTCACCCTCTCTCTCCCTTCCCTCTCCTGCACTATGGAAATATTGATCCAAAGTATTAAACATTACTTAACAGATACCCTGTTTTTCACTACAAATCAATGTTTGAAACGTTTTAATAAATCAATTGGGAGTCTGACTCCTGACTTGTGTCGGTCGCCCTTAAATCTATTGTCGGCTGCCTTTAGCTCATATCAGTTCTATTATTCTTTGCCCAGAATCTTTTCTTCGAACAATTCAATCGGGAATAATAAGAAAGACCATAAATTATTCGATATTGGTGAATATCCTTTTTTATCGATCATTTATAATAGGAACCTGGTTACCCAATAAATAATTGAGACTTTTATTCATTCATTGAGAATTGAATGCCTTTTCCGTCTATTCATGACTGTTTGAGGTTCGGCACTCTGTGAAGGGTCAATTTAAACAATGGCTTCTCATTAAACCAAGCCAGATTTTTTTCGTTGACCAGGACAGATCTTATAGAAAGCTTGTTGAGTTAGCATAAAACCGCGTTACATAAGCAAAGTCTTGCTCCTAACAGGTATTGAAAAGGAGATGCTCAATGATTGAGCACCTGAGTTCACGGTCTGCTTAGGTAATGCCTCCCATCCCACGATTAGAGCCTAACGCCATGGTATATTAATAATAAATCAATAACTGGTATAATTCAAAACAAAATTTTTGTGTCCAAACGTTGAGTTGAGACTGAAAATTGAGGCAAAACTGTTAAGTCGAGGATAGGAATGGGGGAAAAGGGCAGCTATTCCTTTGTGGACCAGATTATTGGTTATTATTATTAAAAATCGAGGCATAAATACGAACAATAATAATATGTCTGACAATGAAAGATGTATTCGTTTGTCACCTCTCATCGCATACACACATAGCACAGAACTGATTGGACGGGCAGGAAATACGCACAGAACAGGCATATAATCTCCATACATATGCTTTTGTCCATTAAATATATGGAAGAGCAGAACCATTGCAATTGAAAAGCGATTTTTTCTCTGCTATGCTGTGCTTTGGTGTCCCATTTGGAGACAGACCCGACTCTTCACTTCGTACCACTGGTATTCAATAAAGGCACTAATCCCTGAGCGATGCCTCAAAATCTGAGCGCCGGGACAAACAATGCCTGTGCCATAGAGAAGAGAGAAATCATATATGCGATAAAATATATATATATATATATTGAACACAATCATAGATATATATATTTCCTCCCGATTTGTTATACTCTATCAAATGTTTACTGGACTTTGGAGGCTATGTTTGATCGCAGGGGGGTTGTGCTCACTCTGTCTCGCTTTTATAAAAAGTGTGAAGAAGAGGGGGCTCTCATTGCCCGGTGCTATCACTGGTGTGTATACTTGTTTGAGAATATAATGCACTCATAGATGTGTTAGCCTTAAAAACATAATATGCGTTACAGAGTGAAACTCATCCCTCAATATGTCTTTCTCTGTGCCTCTGCCAGAGAGTGGTGACGGTTTGTGATGTCTTTATCTCAATGCAGCTGTTAATGTTCAACACCATCCTATATCTCTATTAGTGCCCTGTGCTCTCTCTTTTTGCTCTTATGTAATAAAGTAAGAGTATTAGAGTCTGTCCACTGATTTATTGTAAGCGTTAGTAATATTTCCACTGATATTGTGTTTCATTTGAAAAACGCGTTACAGTTATAGTCATAATAAGAGAACACAATTATAATATTTATTGTTCGTACACTTTATTATTCACTGTTCAATAAATCTTTATTTATTATTATAAATACAAATACCAGGCTCACTCGTTTGTACTTTACATAGGTAAATCCTATTAACAATATCCTACCTAAATAACTAGCTTAATTTCTGAAAAAAATCCAAGTCAAATTAAATTTATTCGAGACCATTTTGCAAGAATCCTTGGGTAAAGCTATTAGATCAAGGTAACTGACCTTTTAGTATTAGTAATGTCAGAAACTATAGTTTTTGACGATTTATCATTTGGTTAAATTATCAAATTTCAGGGATAAGAGTGATAAAAGTGACAAACCCCTAGCTCATCAATCGAATTTTTCAAATAAATAGTGGTGGTGGTTGATTTGCCGACAGAAATAGAACGAAGGATTTGATAGAATTATATTCTAGCAATAAATCAGTTGATAAATGTTCTCATCAATTGATATGTTGTCCCCTTAAAAGTTGTTATACAGTTAAGTACTTCTGCTTTACTACAGAAACAGAGAAACCAGAGCTCAAAGAAATATATAAATAAATATCAGTTGCAATGAGTATTGGCCCAAAACTCAGGTCGTTCCTGTGCTGTAGACATATGGAGAAGCACTTCATCCATGATATGGCATAAAAAGTGCGTCCACTGCATCAGCACCAGATATGCCAGCGCTGGCACTGCCAGATCACAGTGACATTACAATCCCCTTAGAGTCTGGCATTAATCACGAACTTTTGATTTTAAGATCAAATGAGGCGTATAACCAGTCTCTTTCTCTATGGCTAGTGCTCAGGGAGAGCTGCCTGTGCTCTGCCATTAGAACAGTGATGCATCAATTCTAATGTACATATAATTTAAAAATGTTATTCAGAATCGTATTCAGAATTAATTACTGAGAAATAGTGTGTTCTCTGTTGTAGTTGTGGTGGGAGTGATAGTAATCCAATACCCATTGCTTGTTCAGATTTATTGGTGTTTTAACATTAATTTATGCCATCCCTGGATGATAACCAGGCTAGCATCAGGCCAGAGAAGGCGCGTTTGGAATAAATTAGCATGCTAAAAATACTCATAAAGTTTGCAATTCAATAAGAATAACAATCGGATGATTTAAGACAGTTTGTGCAGCGACCCGGCGCAAAATTGTTGAAAAATTAATGCGGTTGAATTGCAATTCCTATCATTATTGTCCAATTTTTCATCTTATTGTGAATTTTAGTCTGAAATTCTGTGCGATTTCGTTGACTGTTTCAACACATGATCGATGCCTTTCCCACTAAATTTGGTCTGAAATTCCATATATTTTTATCTGAAAACTAACTAAAAAGTAAACTTTTAAAGCAAAGTATGAAAAGTGGTTTTAATATACGCCGAATGCCGTTGTGTTCACTGTTTCAGAGAAATTCAAACTTTCAAACAACTAATCAATCAAAACACGGTTTCGCCTCTCATTTCAGTTCTCTATTTCAAGAATTGTTTTTCGCCTAAAAAATGTTCAAATTTTTAATAAAAAGTTTGAAAATTTTCAGACACGGAGTGAGAGAGAGAGAGAGAGAGAGAGAGAGAGAGAGAGAGAGAGAG
>JAQIWP010001628.1:0-14029 GCA_034695525.1 Euzetes globulus
GGGGATGTTACCCAGTTAAAGGACCAAGTTAAAACTATTGATACAATTACCGGGGACATTACCAAGTTAAAAGACCAGGTCAAAGGTATTGATAATAATACAAATGAAATTACCCAGTTAAAAGACCAAGTCAAAAATATTGATACAATTACCGGGGATGTTACCCAGTTAAAGGACCAAGTTAAAACTATTGATACAATTACCGGGGACATTACCAAGTTAAAAGACCAAGTCAAAACTATTGGCAAAAATACTAACGAAATAACCCTGATAAAAGATCAGGTCAAAAGTCTCAACAATACTGCAAATGAAGTAACAAAGCTTAAAGATCAGATGAAAAATGTTGCCAAAGTTAAAGATCAAGTAAAAGACCAAGTTAAAACTATTGATACAATTACCGGGGATGTTACGCAGTTGAAAGACCAAGTTAAAACTATTGACAAACATACCGAAGACATTACCCAGTTAAAGGACCAAGTCAAAACTATTGATAAAAATACCGGGGACATTACGCAGTTAAAAGACCAAGTCAAAACTATTGATAAAAATACCGGGGACATTACGCAGTTAAAAGACCAAGTCAAATCTATTGATACAATTACCGGGGATGTTACCCAGTTGAAAGACCAAGTTAAAATTATTGATAAAAATACCGGGGACATAACCAATTTAAAAGACCAAGTCAAAAGTTTCAACAATACTGTAAATCAAGTAACTGGGCTTACAGATCAGATGAAAAATGTTTCCGATGTGTTTAACAAGCTCAGTGAACACAACAAAAATATGACCGAACACTGGAAGAATATTAATCTATGGACTCGAGAATGAGCATGATTCTTAAAAATTGCCAGTTAAACCAATTTAGTTTAAATGTTAAGCTTATTAATCTATCAATATAATTTCTAATTCATTTGAAATCTACGTTTATTTACATGCTTTAGTTAATTTTTAAAATTCTTTTAAATGTTCTTGATCAAAATAAAAAGGTTTTGTAAATGTGTTTTTGTTCTAAAACCCTTCGATCCAATCGAATTTGTTGCATTCTCTTTAAGATTGTTCTTGTAAAATTTGAAAACATGTACTTATTTTTTTTACTTATAAATTAAATTTGAATGTGTTATAAAATTTAAAAAAATTATCGAGAATAAAAATAAATTTATTTTGATAATATTTTATCATCATTTTTTTAAATGAGTATGGAAAATCTGTATATAAAACTGTTCTTATTACATAAATTATTGTATAATTTAGAAATAAAATCTAGAATTTTACAAATGTCTCAGGGGTATTCTTTATTTTCACTTTTATTAATTATGACCCCTTCAAGTTATGTTGATGGTATAAATAAATATAATTATTACGGTCTAACCTCTGTTTACGAATTTTACAAACAACTTTGATTCATAAATTTGGTAAACCAAAGTTAGAGTGTATTTTATTAGACTTTATTTTTTATTTAAACGCAGACAACAATTTAAATGTGTCAAGCTCAAATCAATTGGAGATATTAACATTTGTTCTAAACATATTAAAAATGAATTCTGTTATTACTATTATTAGAGTATTTTTGTCGAGTTTTTAATTTCTACAATAAGCAAGTTTTAAAACAAGTTACTAAAATGGCTCTTGCTCGATTATCTATCATTATCATTTTCTTGGCTTTGTTGACAAGTTTGTTAATAGATAAGACTTTTGCTCAAGGTAAGTAACTTTCATCATGGAAGTTTGATTAATATTTGAATTTTACAGCTTGTATTAAAGAAAATGCCACTTGCTATCATTATAAAACACCATGCTGCACTGGTCTGGCATGCATTGGAACCGACTACTCTTATACGCGAGGCCTTTGTATGTATTATATTGTTTGCTAGACTATTTTAATTATTACTAGATTATAGATTATGGCACTTGTCAGAATGACATGGGTGAGTTTCTATTTTGATATGTTCAAGGTAGTTTTATTAAATAAGTTGTCATTTCAAATGATTTTAGAAAGAATGCTTAAGGAAATTGATGTCATGAAAGTTCAATTGAAAAAAGCCGAAAAGATCATGGAACAATCAGTAGGGGGCAAGATAGAGACGCTTATAAAGACATCTGACCAAGCTCAGTCTAAAATAAATGGTACGTTAAAGATTTACGACAAAGTCAACAGTGACTTGAGCAAGCTCAATGCAAACAACAAGAAAACGAACGAAGAAATGAATAAGTTTGCACTATGGTCGCGTCAATGATCAAGATCAATTTGTTAAGAAATTATAAACAAAATATGACTAAATTTTGAAATAAAATTTGTTTAAGCAATTTTTTGCTGATATTTTCATTTAATATTGATGAATCTAATGGAGTAATGACCAAGGTAGCTCAACTTATGCTTAAAAATAGGCTTTCTCAAATATTTGGCAAAAATAATTTTTCTAGTTTTTAAGTGTTTCGCCCTAGTTCAGTTAAAATTCATTTTATTATCCAAATTAATATTGTAGTAAATTCTGTTATTTTTAATGTCTAGTGTTTACCATAAACACTTTAAAATTTGAATGATGTCCTTGGTCAAATACATTGTGACTATGAACAGTTGTTATCAATAATTAAAAATTAAAATGTGTTAAATTCCATTCTTTGATTATTGAGGTTTAAGAGCTTAATGTTTATTATAGGTGCAATATTAATTCTAAAATGAGTCTGGCAAAATTACCAAGGAATATATGTATTGCTTTGTTCTTAAGTCTATTTTTGGCTGAAAATATTGCCCCGGGTATGAAAGTTTTAAAGTCGTAGTTAAGTTAATTTTGAACCTTTTTAGAGGATTGCGTTAAGGAAAAAGACTATTGTTATCATAATGGAGGAAAGCCCTGCTGTCCAGGCATGGTATGTACTGGACACAATTATTCATATACTAGAGCTTCCTGTGAGTTTGATTGACTTTTAGTTACAGGTTTATTGATAAACATTAAAGTAATCAAGCTAAAACTAGTTCAACTTAATTACAGATTATGGTGTGTGTGTCGATGTGTATGGTAAGTTTTAGTAAGCAAAGCAATAATATGATAAGACTTGGTGATTTCTAGCTAAAATACTCAAGGATATTGAAGACTTGAAATCTGAAAATATAGAATTTAAGAACAAATTTGAACAAGCAGAGAAGCATTTTAATGAAAGCAACAATAATTTTAAAGTTCTCAATGAATATATCAAGAAAACTACTGATGCTTGGAAACTGTTTTCTCTATGGTCACGTGACTAAGTATAACCAGATTAAATATTTTATTAATTATATTTAATGCCTGGTGAAAATGTGCATGTAAAAATATAAATTAAATCACACTTTTTATTACAATTTATACTTGTTCCTTTATTAAACACGAATTCCGATTGGTGTGAACAAAAGTTTTTATAATGAACTAGCATTTTAATTTTAACTAAATACTCTGATCTAAATTTACTGGTTGTATGGAACAGGACCAATTCATTTTAGTCTCATATGAATTAATGATTTGATCCAATTGTGGTGTGTTTTTCAATAAAGTCTAATACAAAAGAACAAAATAAATAACATTTGGCTTTCAATTGTTTAGCTGTAAAAGTCTGTTCATTATTTACAAAAATCCATTATTTGCTAACTTTTGCCGTTTTTCGTTTACATTTTTAAAAATGGCTCTGATCAACCAATTTGTCAAATTAGCTCTATTCAATGCATTTTCAGCAATAGTTGTCGCCCAAGGTAAGATAGTCACTAAATTATTCTAAAATAAATTAATGTATGTCTTTTCTAGCATACCTTCCGGAACAATATGATTATTATGATCAGGGTTAGTTGAACATTAATTTTATCTCTAAAGGTTAATTTTTTAAAATGTTGATAGATTTATCTTATGGTGATTATTACCCGAGTGAGTGGAGTCTTATATAATAAAGATGAAATGTATAGAATTAAAATATTTCTTCTAGATAATTATGGAGAGCCAATTGATTATTATGAGCAAGGTGATTATAGATATCACGGTCTACCAAAGTGTATGACAAAAAAGTATAGTGAGAAAGTGTGATTGCAGGGTAAAACAGTTTTTGTTGAACTGCTCACCTTTCAATGAGATAGTCAATAGACTAATTACAGTAATCATTGACAAGAGTACTGAGTAAATTACATTGGTCAGTCATTCACATTTTTATTTAAGAAGTGAACCTGGGGGTTTTAATCCTAAAAATGATTTCCTTCGGAACTTATTGTCCTACACTTTGGCAGACAGTGATAGATATGTATCTTTAATTTTGGTAGATTCTTTTTAAAAATTAATTTTATAATCAATGTAAAATAATAATCAAGGCAGATTTAATTTCTTAGATTCTTTTACAGTGAGAATAAAATCATTTGTTCAGAATATGAGAATGGTGATAATTCTGATCATATTGATTTTTAGGAACATGCTATTTAGAAGGGACATATTGCGGACCAGATGATATGTATGAATGCTGTGAAGGTCTAATCTGTGCTAATCCATATTACTCAGAAAATAATGGATATTGTAAGTCAGCCTAGATTTGCATGATAACTAACCATGTTTATTTACAAACAATTTTTAAGTAATCTTTTCATTTTGGCACAGATGGTGTTTGTACAATTGAGGATGGTGAGCTCATACACTATTAATAATAATTTTTTTTAACTTGCTAAAATAATTGACAGATCAATTACGAGCCGAATTTTATAACTTGATAACCGAACTTCAAAAGACTGAAATGATCTTAAAAGAAGCAAGGACAGTTTATCAGGTCAAAATCAAGTCATTGATTAATGAAAATGAGCTTGTTAAAAGTCAACTTGCTGAGACAACGTGCAAGTGTGATCGGCTACAAAATGAAATTGATAATAAGTCCCTGGCAGTTTTACAATTGCAGGATCAGATCCAAATGCTCAAGGACAGATTCCAAAATTTTGAATATTTAAAAAGTCAAATAAGTTATTTTGCTGGTAGATTGTCTGAACTTGATCAGTTGAAAGAGCTGTTCAGATATTTTAATGATAATTCCGATGCAATTAGCCAGTTGCTAGAACAATTCAAAATTCACAACAAAACTTTCAACGAATCTAGCCTGGTGAATGATCAGATTAAAAATTTGAGCAATAGTTTGACTGAAATCAGCAAGCTGAAAGACAATATCAGTAAGACAGCCGAAGTGCTTGGTAAATTTAGAGATCAGATCATGGAACTTGATAATAGGACCAAAAAAATTAGCTTGCTACAAGATGAGATCAATGAATACCTGGATAATAACATCAAAAATACTTCTTCAGGACTAATCGAGTTGCAAGACCAGTTCAAAAGACTAAATGAAACTTTCGTCAGCTTGGTCAAAGGCCTAAATTATTCGTCAACTGATCAAAACGACTTAATTGATCCGAACAAAAGTTTTAATAATACATCCAAAGAGATTAGTCAATTGCATGATCAAATCAAAATTATTAAAGAAAAAACTAAGGATCTTGGTTTGTTGCAAGATCAAATGAAACATTTGAATGATACAATGATTGAACTTAATCAGATGAAAGATCAAATAAAAAATAATAACATTGCCAATATCACCCAGAAAGTTGAAAAGTTGCAGGAACAAATAGAATATCTAAATAATAGAACAACTATTTTGATCCAGCTACATGAGGATCTGAAAAATCGCAATGATACATCAATGGAGTTTAGCCAATTGCAGGATCAAATTGACAATCTTGATAATAGAACGAATGATTTGATATTACAGCAAGATCAGGTGAAAAAAGCTCTGACTGAAATTAACAAGTTGCCAGATCAGTTGAAAAATATCAGTGATATACCTATTGAATTTAACAAGATTAAAGATCAATTGGAAATTCTGAACAATAGAACCAAGAATTTAAGCTTGTTACAAGATGGTATTAAAAGTCTCAATGATACCTCGAATGAGATTGGTAAGTTGCAAGATCAAATTGAAGCTCTCGACAATAGAACAAAGGATTTTAGCAAGATAAAAGATCAATTCAAAAATCTTGATGCCATTTTCAAAGAACTTGACAAGTTGAAAGATGAGCTCAAAAATTTCAGCAAGATTTCGCTTGATATTAGCGAGGTAAAAGAGCAGATTAAAAGCTTGAATAATATTTCAAAAGAGCTAGCTAATAAAACATTGGAAAACACGGAAAGCGGGCAAAATATCAAGGCTGTGCTTGACAAATTGGAACAAAGCCTCAAAGATGCTAACACAACTATGTGGACCAAGATTAATTTGTTATCTAATGAAAATATTGGGGTCAAAACTAAACTGAACGAAATGGTAAGCGATCAGAACAAGCTCAGTGAACATAACAAGAATATGACCGATCTAATGCGCAAGCTAAGGACCACGACCATTTAATATCTTAATCCAAGAATAAATTATCAATTTCAACATAACCAAGTTCATCTTTATAAATGTCAATTAAAAGTTAAACTACACTTTTAATTTGTATGAGCTTGGTTATTTGCATTTGCTTTATTAAACTTTATTAAATAGAAGCTACCTTGGTAATGTATGGCTTGAAAATAATGTAGACAAATTTATGTGGTTTATTTTATCTAACAAATTTTATAATCACAAAAAAGCAGTCAACTAGCTAAATAAACTTAAATGATAAATTGACAAGTTGCATGTAGTGGAAAATATAGAAGTTTACCATGCTTGATCTGTTTAATTGATAGAAAGCATCGTTAGTCAAAAAAAATTTATAACAAAATTCAGGCTTCAAATGAAAGAAAAGACATTTTTATTCGCACACAAAAAATGCCATAAATTCCTCTTAATGTTTAAAAATTGACAGTTTTATGAAATGTCATTTTAGTGAAAAGTCAATCCATTTTAAACGCTTAGAATATTCTGTGCAATATGTGCTGTATGTGTGAACATGTCCTTCTCCTTCCACTCCTGAGGAAGAGCTGTTCATTCGTTTTAAATCTTTTAGAATTGACTTTGAAATCGACTTTAGTTTTCAGTTCAGAAAACCAAAGCAATGAATGAAACAAAGAATTTTTCGCGACTTCAACCAAGAATATAATTTCACTATACTTCCCATTATTTCACCCTCTCCACTCCTATTTCAATTACTTCAAGTGTTTGTAGAAGCAATGTAATTTTTGACTATTAAGGGAAAATTTGCAGGTACACAAAGAGCAATGACATGCTCTATTTAATTTATATAAAAGTTGGCTATCGTCGTTGTATTGCATTTATTGAATACTTGCTGTACTTTTCGAGTCAAATGAGAAGAGAAAACAAAATATGTCCAAAAAAAGATTTTAATTAAAAGACAAACTTCTTAGTCATTTAATTGAATTTTAAGCTCAACTAATTAGATAGACGGCCGCTCTGGGAGGCAACGTCTTTGAACAAATATCCCGTCCTGTGCTCATACAAGCGGAGAGAATTTATTTTTTTGACATTAAATTACTGGTCGACTGAAGCGAATGTAAATAAAAGAATGTATTTATTTTTGAATTTTTACCTCAAGAGTCAGAACTGAGTAAAGGGGCATAACTTATGAATAGTGTTTTTAATAGATGAATTAAAATGTGGTGTGCTAATTAAATTTCAATCGACCCTTTCTCCTCCAACATTGAGCACATCATATTCAGTTCAAAATTAAGAGACAAAAACACAGTTTGAGATCTGTTTTGAGTGACATTCAAATGATATTTTTTCGCAAAGAAAAATATTTAATAACTGGTGAATAGCCAGGAAGTTGCAAGAAGTTTGAAAGTTACAGTAATTTTACAAGTTTGCAACTTTTTCTTGAAGCCAGAAACTTATTAGCCTTGGAAATTGTAATGAGAATTTGTTACAAGAATCATTTTGAATGAGAAGCCAATTGACTTAATGACACATTTACAGATAGCCTGGTGACCCCACAGCTCTTCAACTAATATCATTTGAGGATAAGTGGATGAGAGAGAAGTATATACGAAAAGCAATTTATTTTTCATTTAAGCAATTGGATCACCAGAATATTTTTTCATAAAAAAAATCGATTATTCAAAAACTTGAACAAGCTCATTGACCTCAATGTCCATGAAATAGGTTAGTTTACTTAGATGCTATTGCCAGAAAAGCAATTATTGCCTGAACAATTTGTATAAAGCGGTAAAATCATTGCAATCACTTTTAATTTGATCCGAATAAAGGCTGAGTGCTGTCCAATGAGGAATTGCAACTGTTTTCTGTTTGTTTGATGAAATACATCGGCACAGCATATAAATTACGAAATCCCAGGCTTTTTTCTCACTGGACAAACACTAGAGTTAGCGCAACACTTAATGCACAACCAGAGGACTAGTCGAGTATGTGTCAGAATTTTCTCTACTAATCTTTCTTTCAATGATTGCAATGAAAGCTAAGCCCAAAAAAAGATCTTAAACAGAATGGGTTAGAGAGGGGAGAGTGAGAGTGGGAGAGAGAGAGAGAGAGAGAGAGAGAGAGAGAGAGAGAGAGAGAGAGAATGTACAGAATATTCTGTGAATAAAACTGTCAGATAGAAAGTCTAGCACTACTTCACATAACAAAGTCGGCGTCCTTTTGAACCTATCTTTCCTATTGAACAAGAAGGCTACTTACTTAAGAATCAAACTTGCTATAAAAACAGTTTGTCCTGTCTCATAATCCATTTAATCCAATTTCTTATTGCTTTGTTTTATTAACACAATTATTGTTTCCTCTTTTAATATCAACTGTCGTTTTGTTCCGCAATGATGGGTATAATAAAGATCATTGCTTAAAATAATTTTTGCTTGATATAAAATATAAATCTCAAATTTTAAATAGCCAAGGTCAGATATAATTATAATTAAATGTCCAGAATATTTTTTAAAATAATTTATATATTTAGATCTACATATATATATATTTATCAATTTTTTGGTAGATTACAACAAGGTAATTTTGAAAACTGCCTTCCCCCTTGGTATTAATAGCGGAGTCAAATGGCCGTTAATGTACTCCTAAAGATCAGGTCGTTGTAATAGAAAACAATTACTTCCCTTTTTTAACTCACTTTCAGTGGTCTTTCACAACAGATTAATCACATGTCTGTCCCATTCTGTTCAATATATGTTCGCTTTTGTCAGACATTTGCGGACAGACATATCGGGATAACGATTTTCAATTCTGTTCTCTCGTATATTTTGCTCAGTAAATATTGACCGCCTTTCTTGAATCAATACATAACTGAAGAATTAATATACCTCGAGCTCAAAAATTTTTTCCAATTTTTGAAATTGAATGCAAAATTTCTGCTCGAATATCTATTTTAATTAATTTTTGTGAATTTTCCAAAAATTTTATCTTTTTCTTTCGTGTAATGCTTCAAGCTAAAATACTTTTTGAAAAATATTTAATATCATAAATGGGTAAACAAGTTTCAAATTGTTTTTCGATAATTTTTAAAAATAGATTACCTAGTTAGCTTTGTATTTAAATAAATTAAGGGCAAACAATGATTAAAATTCAATAATTACTCTTGTTAAAAGTTTTCAAATTGACAAAAAAAATTAAAAACAATCCTGTTTATATCAATAAAGTTTCGTTTAGCTTTCTATCAGGTTCTATTTAAAATTCAATCATAATGAAAAAAGTATTATAGATTTTCAAGTGTCTAAAGCCCTTGTTCATCAAAAGCAATAAAATCAAGTATTTACTAAGCTAATAATTAATTATAGATAAATTGGCTAGATTAAAAGCATTCTATACGTTAAATCAAACATCGTTTGCCCAAATTTATAGCCAGAGATAAAATTTTAATCAAACATATCTGGCTATAAAATGTTTGCGACAAAAATAGGTAAGATGATCAGGTTTCCTAGTTTGCGCCAAGAATAACCATTAGTTAAATATTCTGCTTGTTCTAGGTTTTAATACAGTTTAAACATAATTATGTCCTGATCTAAGTTTCCGTTTCTTTTACTTACAAAATTACCTGGTCTATATAGATAGAATAGATAGTTTTTACTGTATTGTATTTTCTCAGGAACTACTTGATATTTAGAAATTGTAAGCTGGTCACCCTACCAAAAATAGTCTGACATACAACTGATTCTGGAAAACCAATAATGAAAAGCCATGTAATCAAAGTCTGGCGGATATTTTTCTGGATGAAAGAGAATCTGTTGAATATATGAGAGCCAAACAAATGTCTAATTAATTATTAACGCAATTCAGAGCCACAAAACTGAATACGACTATTAAGGACTGTAACTTCTGCTGATGACTCTTGAATAGAGTAGTCATCAGTCAGTCTAGAATTTGAGCCCTGGTATTAAAACTTGCCGTTTATTAACAAATGTAGAGTAGAGCTGACTATTTTTAGATATAAGAACCAAGATAATATGTTGACATATAAACTGAAAATTTGTTTGAATGTAATTCAATCATGGTCTATATGCATGAATTTTGATACATAGTTGTTCACTTTTTCAATTCATCACCATCGTGCTAAATATTTATATGACCTATCTCATTTCTATAATGGTTAATTGCTTAATCCCTTAAATTTGTTTTCAAAAAGTTTCAATATAGATTTTTTAAGTTAGAACACAAGTGACCTTGCTTCATTATTTTAAAATTTTCAATAAAAGAATTGACAAGAATTGAAAAGAATATTCAGATTTAAAAAAAATTAAAAATAGTATTCCTTTATTCAACTACTCCACTATCTTATATCTAAATTGGACCATTATCTTTGACATATTGTTATAAAAGTTAGCCGAAAATTGGTCTCGTTGTTAACGGTTAATATCGACATAGTAGTCATCAATTGGGATATGGATGTGTCATTATATGAAGTTTTATAAATATTTCTGAATAAATACATTTGAAAACTGAATAAATCTGAATATCATTAAATCATCACAACTTACAAGTTTAGAATCAATTAAAATAACGGTTAATTGCTTTGGAACATGGCACCGATTGGAACGACATCAAGGACATTGTTATATTTGAGGTAACTTCTAAATGGATGACGTTATATAACGGTTAATAACGACAGGGCAACCGATTTTTTACCAAAAATCAATAAGCCACTAATAACGACATGTCAAATACAACGGTCATAAAGGGCAGGCTACTATTGGACCATGTATAAAATAGTTCTGCTTTTTATTTGAAATTCTTGCTAGACCAGAATTGAAATTTTCGACAATTGAATCGGAATTCTGATTCAATTATTCTGAAAGCACTGTAAGAATCGTAAATTCAAAAAACAGTTTTCATTCAATTGTTTTGAAGGCAAACGATAGAAATGAGACAAAAATCTATTCAATTGTTTTTGTTGCTCTTCCTCTTACTCTTTGAATTTATCTTCAATTTTGCAGACAATAGCCATGTCTGCTGGATCATTGTGATCAGCACTTATTTATCAGGCATCTTGATCTATTGCACCGATTAACTATTCTTTACATTTATTATTCCAGGCATTCATTGCGAGTCATTATTAAACATAAAGACTATTAAGAGATAACGAAGTCATGAATTGAATTAATGATCAGAATTCCTGATTACAGAATCATCGGACAGACACGATATCAGTGAGACAGGCCATTTAATCCCGGTGTGTGATTTACGTTAGATTGCTGTCAGTCTAACGTATACAATCATGATAATTTTTCTTATAGAACAAGTATAAGCAATATTCAAGTTAAGCATTTAGAATATTCTCGAAACAAAATACAGACTATTCCCGATTTATTAGAATTGCAGTACAGGGACGTGTTTGGGTCAGAGCTGCCTCTTAACCGGATTTCTTCCTAAATTAGTTTTGTAATGCGATAGAACTCGGTCTTTTTAAGCAGAATTTCATTGAATCCTTTTTTTTAAACGATGATAGACTGTAATCAAGAATCGATGTTAATCTTAAGGGAAATTAAAGATTTTTTTTTCTGTAGACCCGTGTGTTTGACACATGAATCTGGTCGAACATCATTTTGTTCTAGGAATAAATATTCTAACGTCTATTGAATATTTAATCAAATAACCAAACTCAATTACAGGCTTGCCGAATAAAATATTAATGAAATGATAAAAAAGCTAATCTAATTTACTATATATAATTTTTCCTTGCTCATAAAACTGTAGATAATTTTGAATCTATGGAAGATAAAAGTTTTGAAGAAAAAAGAAATATTAACAGTGATGTTCATGGCAAACTAAAGTGAGAAATCTATGGGGATTGTCTGGATGAATTCAAGGTTAAGACCACTGAGCTATAAACTAGCTCAGTTTTTTAGATGAAATTTGGAGAATTTGCTTATTTTTTGAGGAAAGACGTGGTGAAATAGTTTATACCCTGGTAACTTCTGAATGAATAATATTAACAAAAATACTTTCGACGGAATCCTTTTTTGTGATATTACTGGCAATGAATTCGTAAAATAAGATAAATTTATTTTAATATTCTGTGTCTTTGGATGCAATAAATTCTGGGAACAATTTTATATACCATTCAGTTTTAGTATCAGAGAATTCAATTCCGTTTTATATCGTTTATTTTGTTCGTGGAATGTTTCTGGCTATTTGTTTTATTCGAGAATTTATTAATATAGAACAGAATATTCTGCTTTGTTGACAGATGATCTATACTGTAGAATAAAAGATAAAGTATAAGGAATTTTTACCCTATATTTTATATAAATGAATTTTAAGCTTGGTTATTATTATTATTATTATTATTATTATTATTATTATTATTATTAGACTATTTTAATGCTATTTTTATTATTATTCTAATCATAAATTACTTGATTATGCAAATTTACAAGATGTTTTACATTTTTATTAAATAGATTTATTACTTGAATTTATTTAAATTATTACTAGCTAAAAATTAGTTAGAAAATTTTAAAAAAGTTTTCGGTAATATTATTTACTAAATAATTTTATATATTTTCTAACATAATGTTTATAATGTAAATAACCCTGCTAAAATATGTTAATAGAACATAGAACGCTATTTGAAATTCTAATTTTAAAATAATGCTGAAATTATACTAGGTCTTCAGGGCAATAAATTTCAGAAAAACAAGATCATTATTCGCCAAACTCATTTTAAAAAATAATGCTCAGACAAAGAGAAATGATTTTTCAATTCTTAAAGAATAAATATTGATATTGTTTTTCTGTTCTTGTCATTTAAATTCATGATTTATGTCTTATTGAGTTTTATGTAAATACTCATAAAAAACGAGCCATTTATTCTGTTCCTGCATAAAAATAAATTCAATAATAAGTAAAAAGGAAAATATTCAAAAAAATGCAATATATGGAATGACCAAGTTTCTCTGTGTATTAAGGTTTCTATTTAAAAGTTATAAAGATAATATCACGAGTTTAATTTTTTTTAAATCTTAAGTACCAAGACCTTTTTATTGGAATAAAGCGAGGCCGTATTCGTTTGCCTAGCCGCTAGAGGGTACGCTGCATTAATGATAATTTGTTTTTTACTCTAGCTTGCATATCTTCGAATTAAAGTCTATTTGGATTATTAAGAGGCAAAATGAAATATCCAGTGCATTATTCTGGATGAGAAGGAATTCTTATATAAGAGCGCCGGCTATTTATCATAAATATCTATTAAACTTATTTTTCGTAAAGAAAAAATTTCTGAAAATACTTTCAATTTTCGAATTGAATGTCAAATACTTTTCGAAAATTTTTAGTTAAATTCAACCGAAAATATAGACTCAAAAACATGAATAACTGGAGCTTTTCTTTTAAGAATATTCCTCGGATAATCCCAGAGGCTGTCCTCCCATATTGACAGCGGTCTCACTCTTTTTTGACGGCTATTCCCCAAAGGGTCGCGTTCATTTGGCCCAAATTACATTTGGCCCAAGTTACATTTGGCCCAAATTACATTTGGCCCAAGTTACATTTGGCCCAAATTACATTTGACCCAAATTACATTTGGCCCAAGTTACATTTGGCCCAAATTATCATTTGACACAAGTATTCATTTAACTTCGTCCAGCTTCATGATTAC
>JAQIWP010001629.1:0-14024 GCA_034695525.1 Euzetes globulus
ACGAGGTCTACCATTATATCAGGTTTCAGATATTGGGGAGAATTTGTTTATTTGTTTTAAACAATTAATTTCAAAAATACTATTTCAATAGAGTCTGCAACAGAAAAAATATTTGTTTTAAATATCTATTTGAACAAAGTTTAACGATACATTTTTCAAAAATATTGACTATATATACATGTTTTTAAAAATAACTGTATAATAAGTAAAGCGTGAATATTTATTGATTTATTCTTGTTAAAATATTCAATATTATATTGACTAAAAATCTCAAAAATATTGATTTATATTTTGTTAAAATCAGGGGTCGCAACTTTGAAAGAACATAGAGGGAGGCTGTAGAGTGAGGGCGGATGGACCTAATTTAAAAATTTTCAGACTAGAATGATACCAAATTCCAGGGGCCACCATAGGGAGTATAATATGTAGCGCGGCGGCCATTTTTTCTGAAATATCCACAATTTTGTCGAACATTTTCGGTAATTTTACCGATCAAACTGGATTTAAATTGAATTAAGCTTAATTTAACTGGATTTAAGCATGAATAAAGAACTAAATAGCCGCTTCCAGCGGTACTTCCGGCCGCCATCTTGGAAAATCCCCTCCCTTATAACCCTGAGGTTTGAGAAAAATCCGTGATTTTATCCTCCCCTGAGGTCTCGGACCTTGACAAACCCCGAAATCCGAAAATTCCGAAAGCCAAAATCGATCGGAAACGGCTATTAGCGGCCATTTTTCCCTAGAATAAGTTTATTTCCGGTGTATTTAAGCCTAATTTAGCTTAATTAATTTACAATTAGTTATTTTGCAAGTTTGAAGGCAAAATTTCTTAAAATAAAGAACAAAATGGCAGATATTTTACTGTTTTAGGACTTTTAATTTACTCAAACGATGTAATATTGATTTTTTGGCAAAATAAGTGCTTACCTCTTGAAATATCGATTTATACTTATTTATGTATTAATAACTTCGGTCAAAATAACCCCCAGTTTATGGTTCGGAAAGATATCGAAACCATTCTTTGATATCTTTTACCGATAAAAATATAGATTTATGCATTATTTAGACGCTCTAATAATACAGTTGTAAGTGTAAGTGTAAATGTAAGTTACCTGATTGGTCTGTGCAGTCTGCACAGATTGTTGGGCTCTCCTCCTTGATCAGATATTTTTTGGTCAGAAATTCTTCAGTTATTCTTCAATTATTCAACTATTAATAACTGAACATAACTGAAGTCCCGAAAATGTGAAACAATAAGTATAATCAAGTTGGCTGTAAGGCAGTCAAATTAAATATTGTCTCATTACTTAAGTATTTAACATAAAATATGAGATTTTCAATTTTTTAAATTATCATCCGGGTAACCAAAACTCGATTACAATTAGTGGAAACTGTAAGAAAAGCTATAAGAAATGTGTGTAAATCAGTCTCTCTCTCATAGATTTTACTTTTTCTGAAAATACCTTTTTAAGAATTTTATATACGATACTAATAATTATATAGACACTTGCATTATGGTCTAGTTTGTGCTAGAACTATTTTATCGCCACAAATAATTGGGTCCCTAGAATCATGGATATGTAATTAAAAGCAAAAATTATCCTGCATTTGCAAGTTTCAATTCCATCATAGATATGTATTTTTATCACATTTTCTAAATAATCGTTTTTTACTCTTTATTTGTTTTATTTACATTACAAACAAAAACAAAATGTTTTTAATATAATCTATCCCTCTATTAACAGTTGCAAAAGTATTTTAGATTTTATTTGCTTTGTATTGTGTCATAAGAATGACATTCCTCTGCAACCGGTCAAAGAGGAAACACCGTTTTTATAGCCATTTAAAAATCATATAAATTAAAAAAAATGATTAAAATGGATTCTTTGAATCATTTGTTTTAGTCATCCAGTCCAGATTTCCTACTTAAAGCTTAATCTTGAGATTGGTCAATCATTAAGCAGGGTTGTCGACACTTTCAATTTACCCGTTCTATAGCTCCGGATTCAAACTGTGTGGCCGTTCTTCAAACCTCAACAGTACTGACACATAACCCACTCATCTCTACTGGATTTAGGACTAAAAGTATCTGGAATTTGCTTATATTTCAAAATCTTATAGAAAGAGAGAATCAAAAAAACAATGATTGGCACAAATGTAGAGAATATAAAGAGTTGAATGAATTTTCTTGTGATTGAAAATAGATTTGAAATCAAATAAATAACTTTTTCGATGATTGGCTGCGAATCTTATAAAAGGCACAAAATGTGTAGTTTTTGTAGTCTTTGTTCTAATTTCTTAAGTCTCAAAATAATGACTCAATTGGACTCTTCGTCAGTCATTTCCAGAAAATTGAGGCACAGGTCACGAGTGCACTCTCCTCTCGAGTTGAAGAGAAACTTGTAATAACTGCCGTCCGCACAAATGGCTGCAAATTGATATCAAATCAATCGATTGGCTTTCATTTGCAATATTTACCGATAACAGAATTAGGGTCGGCCCCAAACGCGCAAATACAATGAGCCCCCACCGGCACTTGGAATCGAGTGAAACTCCACTTTGAGCTGAAATATTTGGGCAAAAACGAAGCCGAAGCCAAACTAGTGGTCAAATTGTATTATATTTAACAAATGGGTAAAATTATTGACCCAAACCTCGACTGTTTGTTCTTTTTGCAGTCCTCCACAGCGAAGATATGAATAGTTCCGTGATCTGAGGACACGCATAATAGAGATGAGTCCAGATTGAAGTTTATGCTAACATTCAAACAAATTAACATTTAATGAACATATAAACTGGAAAAAGACTAACCAATAAATGGTGGCGGCGTTGGCCCCCCTTCGCAACTCATTCAAAAGCAATCCGTTGGAAGTATCAAAAATTCTAATTAATGTTCCCTTTTCTGAAGCGGTGGCCAAACGCGTACCCGAAAGGTTAAGTGATAAACAACTGAGCGGCGCCTCGTGTGCCGACACATCCAACGGTAACTTTTCGCCCTTCTGTCAGACAATCAAACGGTTAACAAACAAGTGTTCAAAGAAAGCTACAAAATGCATAACATAACAGCCATTTCTACGTAAATTGCTTTCATGGTTGTCATCATTCAAATTGCTAGAATAATCTCATTTAAAGCTTTCTTTCTTTGTTCAAAGACATAACAATCAAGTGATTTATCAAATTAATAACTGACCGCTAAGTCGACGATCTGGACGTGACCTGTCTTTCGAGAGGGAAAGGCCAACAACGAGTTGTTACTATTAGGACACAAAACGCAGAGACCCCTTGAGTTAGAACAGGTCTCGAAGACATGTAATTGCTGTGGAACTTGAGTGAAAGTATACACTTTTATCATATTCTCCAAAACGACAACAATTCTAAAAAGAAAAGTGGAATCAAGTGAGTGATGTCCACCCAATCAGTCAATTACCGGTCGCGACGCAATCGGACGGCTTTAACATCACTGGAAAATTCGAGTTCAATGACGTGTTTCTTCTTGAGGTCGTCCCAAACCATAACTAATTTTTCAAATCAAAACTCAGACGCAATAGATTTGAGGGAAAGGCAGACCTTTTTTAGTTGAATATCGAGGTTGTTTTCCGCCTCCCACTAACGCCAAGTAATTGCATCTGAAGAGCATTTCGACGAAACCAATTCCTCCATCACTAAAGTCTGAATTTAAGACAATTTAGACAATGAGTGACAAGAAAATGAAATAATGAGCTAATGAAAGTGGGGGACCTTGTTTCTCTTTCTCCTTAATAGGATCCGTGTTATAGACTCGAAAGCCGTTGTGAAGGCCACAGGCGAAACACCCTTGGTCCTGATTAAACCCGTAGAATAATAATCCATTTTTATACCCCGTTTCGATTCCCTCGATATTCATAGCAATCACAGTTTCAACTGTTTGTACACAAAATGTATTTAAAATCGATGAAAATGTGTTTCAAAACAGATCTGACGACAGAATCAATTAAATAATAAATCAATTAATAATTTGTCAAAAGTTTAGTTTTGTTTATCGATTGTCAACAAAACACAATTCATTAGTTCCTCATTGAGTAGAGGTCTCAACACAGCTCTCAATAGACGGCGAGTCAGACCTGAATCAGAACTCAGTTCACAACTTTTTCATTGCGATTCACATTACATCACACATTATATTATATAATAATCATTATAAGATTATTTTTTAACCATCACAAATACATAATGTTAGCTTCAAAGTAAAACATCTAAATATTGTTATGAAAGCCATTAATTTGAATTTACAATTAATAAATCATAAGTATAATCATTAGTAATAATAGAGAATTGTTTCTATTCTTTCCATATTTTTATTGTAAGTTTATTAAATATTAGTAAAATATTCAATTATTTTTTCCTTGGGCTTTTTCCTCTCTAGTAACTCAACCTAACCAATAGCTTCAATATATGAGCTTCAATGCCCGTTTAAACAAGATATCAGCAACCTTTTCCACTACAGGCAAAATCAGAGGCATTTTTCACAAAATTTTGGAAAAACTAGGAGGGGATCAGAAAGACAAAATGGAGGACAAAATGGAGGACACAAATAGTGACCCGAAATAGCAACAAGAAGATTTGGAAATCCGATTAACGTCCGATACCTTACAATCAAAAAGTTGAGAACATTTTATTATAAAAAAATTTTTATTCGGGAAAAACTTTAACCTTTACAAAAAATGGTCAAAATTTGGTAAAATTTTGTTTAAATTGAATTTCATTAATAATTAAACTCTAAGAAAATAAGACTCGAATTTTTAATAAAATTTTACCAAAATAAGGAACCTTTTAAAACTTTGTACATTATTATCTAGTCAAATTTCAATAAGTTTAGTACCAGAGAATCAGATTCCTTTGATTCAAAGGAATCTGAGGACCAATCTCTGGCAGAGATGCTAAATCGAAAACTTTTTAGAGTAGGCCTAGGGGCATTTTTAATATTTTTGGAAAGAAAACCGATCGGAAACGCTATTAGTGGCAATTTTCTTGCAAAATATAATTATTTTCATTGATTTAAGCTTAAATTAGCTATCATTGCGCTGTAATTAGGCTCTTAATCAAGTTTTAAGGATAAATTCCTTTAAATTATGAAAAATTCTGTATTTTTGGCCGCTATTGACTACAATTTACAAAAAGCCTGATTTTTAAAAATTGACATTACAAATGAATATTAAATTTTTCGTTAAAAATCACTCACCAGGGAATGTTTTGAATTTACCCCCTATTTATTAGCCACCTCTGGTATAGACTTACAAATATTATATTTAACTATATTTGAAATATACCATGATAAACCAAGTTTAATTTGAAGATGTTACTGTAAGTTGAATTAAAGTTAAAATTAGAGTCAATGTGCTCAAGGTGTGCTTAATTGATAAATATCATCAATAAATAAATAAATATCATCTAGTTTCAAACGACAATAGTGGCATTTCAAAACCAAGTTATTTTCTGCATAACTTTAGACTCAAAACAGATTTAGCATGCTTAAACCGATGAATTTAATGAATTGATTTGGCTTAAAAACATTAAAAATTCAAAACAATTTCTTAAATTGACACTAAGATTGAGCATTTCTATTTTATGTTCTTGCAATGTCAAGTAATTAACTGTTGAAGAACTGGTTTTTTTCCATTCAATTCCAATGATTAAAAGTACTGTTGTTTGTGAACAGTTTGTTTATAAGTTCGCACAACTTTGATGATATTACGGGAGTAAAATATTTTTACCAAAATAAAGAAAATATTTTGTTGGATAAATGAGTGCTTAATGTGCTTAATGAGTATCAATTATATATCAACTTTACTTTTAAAGCTTAGTGTTTTGGTAATAAACTTTTACTCCGGTAATAGTAGTCAGTTATGATAAGTGATCTAGTAACTGTAGAGTCTAGTTCACCTTCAACTAATTGTCAGTTCATTTGTTCTCTACATATAAGAAATTAATTTCAAAAAAATTATTTGATTTGAATTTTTAAAAATGTTATTAAATGGCAAATATATTACGAAATGTTTGGGAAACCGTTGTTTTGTTTCCCAATTTAGATGGCTTTCAACGACAGGTATTTTTCAATCGAATCTAATTTCGATAACTTCTTCACTGATCGACTCAATTGTTGCCATCAAAGGTTATTCTAACATCAATGTTGAGGTGAGGGGTGAGCGCAAGAATATAGGCCTAATTCAACTGAATAGACCCAAAGCTCTGAACGCTCTCTGCGATGGCCTTATGTCTGAAGTCTCCAAAGCTATCGATGACTTCGAAGTCGACAAAAACATTGCAGCCATTGTTCTGACCGGATCTGACAAAGCCTTTGCAGGTTTGCCATACGTTCAGCCATTAACGCATATTTACCAATCATTCAACAATTGATAGCCGGCGCTGATATCAAAGAAATGTTGGACAAGACCTTCGACCAGTGCTTTAATTCGAACTTTCTCTCACATTGGGATCGAATCTCAAGAACTATTAAACCAGTGATCGCTGCCGTCAATGGATATGCCGTAAGACTTTCTATACTTGTTTAATACAGACTTAATGAATATTCAATGCAAGTTCTTCAATAACATCTTGAACATAGGTAGCCATAGAGGGGGGTATTCTGAGTAAACAACCCCCTGAAATCGAGATTTTGCCAAAATATAGATCAATATACCGCATTACCTCAAGTTAGCGACATGCCGGTATAAAATTAAGATAAGCAAACTTTTAGGATCTTTAATCATATTATGTGTTCCATTTGGTATGGTATCAATTAAATAAAAGGATTAAAGTTTAAAAATAAATTTACCTTTTTAATTGTGTAAAAATATTTCCTTCACTTTATGCCGGTAGATACCATAAAACCTTTTTAAAGAAAATGGTGAATTTCAATTATACCGGTCTGCCGTACTCTTTTATGTGAGGTAATCCGGTATATGATTATATCAGAGATTGCCAATTAAAAAATTTTTAGGGGGGGTATTATGCTAAGTCTTGGGAGGGGGTATGGGGTAGAGTAAAATGGTGGACGGAAGTAGCGCCGGAAACGGCCATTTTATTCTAAAATAGGCTTATTTCCGGTGTTTTTAAGCTTAAATTAGCCTATTTAGGCTATAATAAGACTATTCTGCAAGTTTAGAGGTTTAATTCTTTCGAATAAAGGACAAAATGGCGGATTTTCCGATAGCCATTTGAATAAATGTCTGATTTTTGGCTGACATTACCAAAAAGTCCTAAAATTTGCCCAAAATGTGGCCAGCTCGCTCCGCTCGTCGTAACCTAGGGGGGCTTTTTAGTTTATGGGGTGGAACGAAATACAGCCCCCTATTGGCCATCTCTGTGCCATCATCATTATAGATATATTATTTTAACTTGAATTTTGGCTGTCAGTTGGGAGGGGGCTGTGAATTGGCTCTGATGTGTGACATTGTCTATGCGGGAGAGAATGCAAAGTTTGGTCAGCCAGAGATTCTGATCGGAACAATTCCTGGCGCCGGAGGTACTCAGCGTTTGACTAAAGTCATTGGCAAATCCCGAACAATGGAAATGGTTCTGACCGGCAAACAAATCACTGCTAAAGAGGCTGAAAGTTGGGGTAAATTATTCATATTTTTTTGGTTTGTCTTAAAGTTTTTAATTTTGAAGGAATCGTAAGTAAAGTGTTTCCGTCCGACAAAGTATTGGAGGAAGCGATCAAATTGGGGGAAAAGATTGGATCCAATTCTAAACTGATTAATGCTATTTGTAAAGAATCTGTGAATAATGGTTCGCAACTTATTTACCAATAGATCGATTAATTGACATTTTTTTGAGCAGCCTATGAGACCAGTTTACAACAGGGGCTGAAAACAGAGAAAAGATTGTTTCACTCAACCTTTGCGACCGTAAGTTCACAAAAATCGTTTCTAAATATCGTCTCATTTTCTTCAATATACCAAAACATTTGATGTTCAGAGCGACCGATTAGAAGGAATGAAGGCCTTCACAGAGAAGAGAGTCCCACAATTCAAAGACCAATAATCATGTCTTCATTTATTAACAATTTTTTTGTATTTTTCGACCAATCATTAAATAAATAGATTTTTGGATCAATTCTTGTTTACTTCATACACAGATCTCGATTATAATTCAAAGAATGCATTTCTTTATCATTAATTTAAAACTTGGCCTTCAGTTAAATATTGAATAAATGTTTAAAAATAAAATTAATGTAAAAACTGTTTTTAGAAAATCTAAAAGAAAAGTGTAGTCACAAAGTCAAGTGCGAGAGACTTGTCAACAGGTCCTTCACATCAGTGCCAACCTTTTAAAAAGAAAATATCAAATTAAAACAATAATTACAAGAAACGATAAACCATGACCATGGGTTCTTTGACCATAACATCAAAGAATTGTGAAAAATCTGACAAAAATATTTGATTAAAGAAATGAATACTTCTTCTGAGGTTTGCGATAAATGCAATCGGTTTGTGAAAGCAGTGAGTAGTTCGAGTTCTGCACTTTTGCCGGACCGGTGCCAATAAATCGACATCATTTGTAAGACTTGAAGCACTTCATTCTTCAACTGATCCGAATTGATAGACAGATCGGAGCGTTGCATCGATTGAATCATTTTAAGCTTGGATTGGGCCAAATGTAGTGGAGTCCGACCCCAATTGTCCAAAGATTTGATATCTGTTCCGGCACTTAAAAGAAGAGTAATTACTTCAATGTTGTTGGTACAGGCAGCCAAGTGCAGAGCTGTGTTGCCGATGGCATCCTTCTGATTAGGGTCAGCCCCCTTCTCTAATAACAGTCGGGCTGTAATTAAATCAAAATTGAGATCGTTGTCAATACATTGAAATGAGTACCGATTTGTGTGTTTCCTTTACAAGAAGCGAAATGGAGTGCCGTTCGGTTGCGTTCGTCACAGGATTGCGGATCTATTCCTTCATTCAATAGTTTTTCAACGGTTTCCAAATCATTAGAATTTGAGGCTTTTCTCAACATTCGTTCCCCTATTATCACAATAATTGGTCCAATTATTTAAATGATAAAAAGACAAGAAAGAGATGAAAGACCTGCGATGTCTTTAAAAATATGTTTACGTCTGATTTCGTGAGTTTTTTGGCGATTAGGCCTTATTTTCGGATAAAAGTCGTGCTGTTCTTCATTACTGTAATAATAATCGTTTGGAACTCCTATAGAATGGTTTCCTGGTTTGGAATCTTCGAAGTGGACATCAAAGCGATCATTCAGATCACTCATTTGATTATGACTTGAGGTAGAGCTCGAACACACTCTTTCGTAATGACAATGAGGACTAATTGATGGCATTGACAGTGAAGCGGAGGCTGAAGAAGTGGACGGCATCGGCGATAGGACTGAGTGCGGAGACGTCGCCATATATGACGTGTCACTCATTTGAGACTCGCAACAGTTGTGACCGAAACTCTAGTTTAAGACAATTGGAACAGTTCTCAGACAGTATTAATCAAATGGATTAAAAATAGATCTAGGTATCGATATGTCTATTCGGATCAAAGACTACATTTGGATCATTTCAAAGATCAATATATGAAATGAGTTTGATTTAGACATAAAATGTGGTTATAAATTATAAAATCAATGGTCAGATTGAACAGAATCTGAAGTTCACATTTTAGAGTAACTTTGGGTGAATGGATGTATAGATGGTTACATTGATTATCTCAAAAGCAATACCACATTTTCGGGCGAATCATTGGAATTGTGTTGAATTGGGTTATTATTGTCTGTATTGGCGTTGATGTCGATCACTGCGATCCGATCGACGGCTTCGTTGTGGTCAACATTGTAGTCATCCCTTTCGTAATCGCTGTCAGAAGAGGCCAAAGACATGCAAATGCTTTCATTGCTTGCATTACTGCCGGCGTCGACCCCCGAGTCTTCACCTGACATGACAACACCGAAGAACCATTCAATTGAACTCTTTTCTCATTACCTTCAGATCATTTCAGATGATTCACAAAAATATTGTCGTCATTGATTGGCAGTTCCACTATAGCCGAGGCAATCATTAGACCACTAATTTAAAGGGACAATGATTGCCATTATTTATGTTGAACTGTCTGTCAGTCAATTGCTTTCCATTGACTGACACACAACACATACATCAATAATGGCAACCATTTGTCCCCTAAAAAAGTGGTCTAATGATTCCCTCGACTGTAAGTGTTTCTAGCAAGTTGCAACCTAATTATTTTTAACAATAATTGTTACTTAGTAATTATTACTATGATCTTGAAAATATTTCGATCATCACCTAACCATGAGCACTGAAAGAAGACGTGTCTGTGTCTGTGTGTTGGGTGATATCGGGCGGAGTCCGAGAATGCAATACCACTCGATATCTTTGGCCGAAAATAACTTTGTCGTCGATTTTCTTGGTTTCAAAGGTTTTCAACAGATTTTAATCATTTGAAAATGTATTGAATTTGAATTCAAATATAATTTAAGGCTCAGAACCTCAGGAAAGGATTGTCAGCAGTAATAGCATTGAATGTCATTACATGAAAGAAGTGCCCAAAAGTGTCAACAGTAAGACTATTGATCCAGTTGACTAACTAAGTGATGTATGTCCAGGTCTGCCCAGGCTATTCGTATATCTGTTCAAAGTTTTGTGGCAGTCCACTGTCCTCTTGCTTTGGTTGTTATCGCTGAAGAGAGCCCATTATATTCTGGTTCAGGTATTCAAAGACTATTAATTTTGTTGAATCTGATATATTTGGTGGACAACCGATTAGAACCCGCCGTCGATGCCGACGTTGGCTATCGTTTGGATGGTCTGCAGACTTCGTGGCTCTCGTTTTGTAATCGATTGGCATAACTATGGCTTTACAATACTTGGTCTGAGTGTAGGCCAGAATCACTTTTTAGTGAAGATTTGCAAATGTTTTGAGACTTATTTCGGCTCAAAATCTGATTTCAATTTTTGTGTTACAAATGCCATGAAATCCGATTTAAAAAATAAATATAATATTAGGTTTGAAAAAATTTATTCGTAAAACGATATTTTATACAATTATTGTTATTACTATTATTCCAGTTCTTCGGTTCTCTACGACAGACCTCCGGATATATTTACTCCGATTTCCATTGAAGACAAACACAATCTGTTTATTAAATTGAAGTCAGAATACAATGAATTTGCGACAAATGATGAAAATGAAACCGTTTTCACAAAATGCCATTCATTTGACTCAGAAATCAGTTTGAGAAGCAAAAGACCGGCTCTAATAATGAGTAGCACCAGTTGGACAGAGGATGAAGACTTTGATATTCTGTTTGAAGCACTCGAGCAATACGACAATCGAACCAATGGTTCTGATAAATGGCCGCAACTTATATGTGTGGTCACAGGAAAGGGTCCTCTAAAACAATACTACCAGCAAAAGATTTTAAGCAAAAACTTTAGATCAATAAAATTGGTATTTCCGTGGCTGACAGCACACGACTATCCAAAACTAGTAGCCAGTGCTGACCTGGGTATAAGTCTTCACAAGTCTTCCAGTAATTTAGATCTACCGATGAAAGTGGTCGATATGTTTGGCTGTTGTCTACCCGTCTGTGCCTATGAATACGAGTGGTATGTTTTCACTATAATCGAGTCGATAATAGATTTTTATTTAAAGTTTTTATTAATTACAGTATTTATGAATTGGTTAAGAATAATGAAAACGGATTACTATTCAGAAGTAGTGAACAATTGTCACAACATTTAGAAGACATATTCGAGAACTTTCCGGAAGAGAACCAAACATTAGTTTCGTTTCGAAATAATTTGAAGAACACTTTTGTTAAAAATCGTTGGAATCATAATTGGACTCAAAATGCTTTACACGTTTTCCAGACATAAATTTAAAATTTCAATAATATTTTATTTATTTGTAAACAAAAGATAAGTTTCAATAAAATGACAAATGAGTTGCTATTTTTGAAATAAAAATGATAAGATCTGGTAATTGGTTTCGGATGTTTGCCATTCAGTTCTGGCTTTTCAGGTACTACTGACCAGTGTATCGATCACTTCTTTAATTCAAGTCATTCTTCAATTATATTGAATTAAATTCAAAAACTCAGATGACTGGAGTCGTGACACCAATGGGCTCTAAGATAAACTCATTATAAATAGGCCCATGGGCGTTTATCCAAATTTGGTTGATCTTAAGAAATTTCGACAATTATAATTAATTGATTATCTCAATTATTGATAATCAATTATTTTGTCATGCAAGTTTTTCACTTATTATCATGTAAATATCATATTACCTTATTCTACCGCAAACAAGCAAATGCCGGTTTAGAATGAACTGCGATTACTTCCTGTGTATCTTGATACACAAGCATGCCGGTTTTGACCATATACCTATTTTTCTGAAAATGATACTATTGCACTAATTCAAAGTTCACTAATTTGGAAGACTCTATGGGGCATAGGGTGGGGCCAAATGAACCTTCGGCTAAAGCAAAAGTCAACCGGAAACGGCGATTTTCTTCTATAATGAGCTTGATTAGGATATTTTGCAAGTTTGAAGGCTAAATTCCTCAAAATAAAAACAAAATGACGCATTTTCGGGCAAATGTCTGAATTTTAGCGGCCATTACCAAAATTTCCTAAATTTTCCCAAATAAAGTATAAACCGGATATAAAAATCACCAGTGTTTTGAAAATTGGTTATTAAATCGCCAGTTTTGTTTAATAAGCAAATAACTCATAAATTTATTTTTAAATCACAGTTTAGTGTATTTCAGTAGATTTGAACATTGCAACTAAGATTTATACAGAATCTGTAAAGCTGCTTTATCATTACAGCCCCATAGGGTCTGTCAGTGCTTTCAATTTGACCAAATTATAACCGATACTGTCTATAACCGGAGTTTTTATAGCCGGTTTAAACTATTTGCCGACTAGCCTCGCTCGCCAGTTGACCAAATTTCAACATTTTGCATCTAGAGGGGGGCCCCCTTAATGAGCTCTGGTAGTAATTGTTAAGACATTTGTTTGGGAGAACAGCGAATAAAGTACCGAATTCTAATTTGAAAGCTCTTTTCACACTTGACAGATTATTCTGGCAGGGTTACCTAGTCGGGATATTTTGACAATAGAAGGGATATCCTGAAATTACAAGGTTTATTAAAAGGGCTTTTAGTGATACAAGGATACTTCTAGCCACCATGTGTTTATAAACCCTCAATGACCCGGAGCCGATATTATGATTTTCGGGTAAAGAAAGCCAAGCTGAACAGTTTTGCAATGCACTTTGTCATTTCCTGTGCATTTTTTTTCGCTAGAGGGCGTCAAAGTTGTAATTTTAAAGTAATAGAATTCGACATATTTTCTGACTAACTCAAGCATGCTGAATCGACTGGTGAAAATTAGAACTTTATAAAATTAATGGTTTTAAAGTTATAGTTAAAGTATTGATAAATAGTTGTTTATTCAATCCTTTATAGTCACTATAATAATTGAATCAAACTTCAAAATAGTTGATTAAATAGTTTAAATTATTTTTTTAGTCAATTTTTAATTGAAAATTTATAATAAGTAAATCGTTGTTATAGTGAATAATGAAATACTTTCTAAGGTTTTCCAATTCAAAGTTCAATCTATTGTTACTTAAAATCATTTTGTATTTTGGAAAACTCCGTTCGACATCACAGTCGATACGACATGAATGAAGATATTTCATGAAAACTGAGATTCAAATCTAATATGTGGCCACTATTCCGGTTCACTCATAAAAATATGCCTTTAATTTTTGTCAGGGCTTTTTTAAAATTCAAAACCTATTTGAATTTATTAATGACTTGTAAAACATTTCCATATACAGTCAACCCTGTCTAAATTCACACATTTGGGACCGGACTTTGGGCTATGTGAAATTATAAAATATTAAAATAGACAAATTGATTTCATACCATGGAATAAAAATAATACATTATATAAGCTTATAAATTTTTATCGAGCTCATAAAATTAGATTTTATAAGTATGCTAACCAG